>JAJAGP010003038.1:0-87479 GCA_025084515.1 Ancistrus triradiatus
GAACACACTCAGCTAGGAAAACAGAATAATTCCAGCTTTTAAAGTCACTTTTAATTCTGAATAAGCCTAGATAATAAAAAGTGCAATAAAACAGTGTGTGTCAAAAAAAGGGCTGAACTCTATCACTCGTTAGCAGTTTGATGCAATTTTGTTCTGGTTGACAACAGTTTGGATCCTGTTCCAACTGGTTGATCCTGCTTGTTATAGATATCACCCTGCCCAATCTGCCAATATCAGACACTAAACATAAACTGAACCCTGAACTTTGGTCAGAGTTTGGAATACAGGAACCAGGTAGTAATTTTCCCATTGGTAATTGTAGTTAATTTTATTACATGCATGAGTTCAATGTGCTTGATACGTATTCAATGAGGTGTAAGTGAAATGCCAAAAACCTCCAGTAAAACTTACAATGACTCCAACTTCCAAAACAACAGCCATTCAGGAGAAGACTGAAATAGTGCAGTAAGCATGACGAGTCAGGCTTTAGAGCCCATACGTTTATATTTATATGATCAAGTCATGCCAGTCAAGTCAAATATATTTATATAGTGCTTTTTAAAATGGAGAATTGTCTCAAAGCAGCTTTACAAATATCTAGGCCCAAAGCAATAACTGAGCAAACCTAGGGTGATAGTGGCAAGGAAAAAGTCACGGTCAAAATCACTGAGATCACATTATTTCCCCATTCCGATGGTTGAAGCTGCTGATTTTATGCGTTGTGCTGCTGCCACATGATTGGCTGATTAGGTAATTGCATAACAAAAGTGCTCAGTAAGTGTATACTCAAATTCAAGAGTATTTATAGCACTGTATGGATATCAAGATCCAAAACCTCTAATGAGCCACCTGAGGTGAACGTGGCATTCCTAAACATCAAAGTCTTCCTAAACATCATGAGGAAGAAATCCTGAGATCAAAGCTCAAAAATGTGACATTTATCGGTTAACTGCAAAGTTGAAATAAAAAAAAGAACTACAAAGCCAGACAGAGCATGTATGAGCTCATTATATTATATTCCTAGTTCCCCCGAGGAGTGATAAACATCATTTGCATTAACTTCCCAGTGCCCAAATTTATAAATGATTTTCCTCCATAATGCCTCGACGCACAGGGGCAATAACAATATATTCAGGAGCTAAAACTGCCAACCGCTACCTGATTCTCTGCTATCAAACGACAGCAGCCAACCTGCAAGATGTAGAATGATGTGTGCTAATCTGGGAAGCTTTCTGAATTAAAAAGACCCGTTAACACTAACGTAAGGGGAATTTAAGAGTCGTAACACAAAATAGGTACCATTTACATCCCTAAAACGAACACCAGGGTCACATTATGATTCCAGGGAGAGCCATGGTGCAAATAATAAACAAACCAGAAATATTAACTGAAATATCTCGACGAAATCTCATATTATTCAAAAACAGAAGAAAACGTGCTAAACAAGGCAGGTTTTGAATATTTATACCACCATCAGTAGATGTTTAACCAGCTGCTGGGAACAGTGGTATAAGACGGCCTGGGTTCATCTGAAGTTTGGCGATGTGAAGGTTGAAGTCCCAGCCACTGGGGATGTACCAGTGCCAGACCCAAACCTGGATAAATCGCTGTGGTGTCCCCTAATAGTAGCAGCCGAAGACAGATGTTAGTAGATGCTTCTTCCAATGGAAGTTTATCAGAAGTATAAAACAGTTCAAGTAAGTGCTAGGATTAATGGAACCATGTGTAATAAGAATAGAGGTTTACCGTATTTCTAAGCCAATGTCAATGCGGTTATGCTCTGAACATGACATGAAAACCCGAAATATTAAACAAAATATCTTCATCAAGTGTTGGAGATCCTTTTGCTGTTCACAGAAAATCGCATACGCTGATAGTGGGTACATCTGATTTTGGAAAACAGAAAGGAGCATTGAGAGTTCCAGCATCTCTTACAAACACTAAAACCATCACTTGATTTAGGAGGTCTATCCAATTACATATTAAGTTTATGCTTTTACTCAAATCTAATTAATTATTAATTATTAGTAGTAAGTACTATTATTTTATTAGCATCGTCCCAAGCCTGAACATTTCCTGAGCGAGTGAAATGGCTCTATGGTTTCCAGGAGGAGAGGGAGGCAGAGGGTAAAGGAACGTGAAGATGAAATAAAACACCGTGTTTTAACTCAGTCTGGCTCCAAGTATGAAATACAGGAACTGCTTCATGGGGAGCAAAAAGCCACAGCGATTGGTCAGTGAGTTTTTGTCAAGGCTGAATAAAATAATGTTGCTTTTTTGACATCTGAAACGTTTGGTAGAAGATCACTACTACTACACAAGCTCAAATTAATTTGTTTGTCCAAATAAATGGCATGAAAAAAATCATGTTCTGTGTGTAATGGCACAGAACAGCTTCAGCTCTGGGATGTTGGTGGGTTTCCTCACATTAGCTGCTCGCTTCAGGTCCTTCCACAACATTTCCATTGGATTAAGGTCAGGACTTTGACTAGGCCATTCCAAAACATGAACTTTATTTGTACTCTTCTTTAACCGTTCTTTGGTAGAATGGCTTGTGTGCTTAGGGGCGTTCTCTTGCTTCTTGAGATTCAGTTGATGGACAGATATCCTGATATTTTCCTTTAAAATCTGCTGACATAATTCAGAATTCATTACTCCATCAAAACAGCACACCATGATACTACACCACCATGTTTTACAGATCATATAAGGTTCCCAAACTATCAAGCACCACCAAAATATTTTTCAAACCAGTGCTCATTCTATAAAAAAAACTCAGGTAAGGTGAAGGGACAAAGGAAACCCTGCTGATGTTCTTTCTATATTGGCAGTGTTGGGTGGAATTGAAAACATTTCTTCACACAGTCTTTTCTGTCACAAGAATATTCTTTGAGATGATAACATTTGGTTTCCAGAGCTCCTTCCTTCTGCCAATAAACTTCTCCAAGAGAAATGTACAGAATAAGCAGCAAGAACAATATAGGCACCGGTTTACGCAGGTTTACGGACAAACCTAGTTTTGTATTCGTTACTTATTTTCACAACAAGGGGCATTTACTTCACCTTACAGTGATAATACAGTAATACAAGGAAACTCATAGAGGATTGGGAGAACATGCCAAATTCACAAGTAATTAGAGCTCAGACTTAACCCTGAAACACAGAGCAGCACAAACACGACCTGATCTGATTTTTAATTATCATCAGTATTATTGATACAACTATCATTCAGAATCTTTACAACCTAAAGAGTTTATTCATTTATTTTTTCCTCCACACCCCATGGCACCCCAGTGAGGTTTCAGGGTTATACTGTATATGGTTATATAAAGAAAACACTTTTAGAAATGTTTCTTTCCATGTGCTTTTATTTTTGGCTTTAAGATTTAGGATTTCTGGCTCGGACAAAAAAATCAATATTTATACTTGCTCAGAGTGCTTAAACTGAACTAAAACTGAAACCCTGTTTTTGGGCTAATAATAGATGTTTGTATGTAATGTTATTCATACGTGGCTGGCACCTCACAGCTCCAGAAAGGGGTTCGGGTCCCGGCCCAGCCACTGTTATTCTTCCAGTTACAGTTCTAGTCCTCACACTAAGATGTTCTACTGGTACCAGTTCCAGTCCTCACACTAAGTTGTTTTTCTGGTACCAGTTCCAGTCCTCACACTAAGATGTTCTAGTACCAGACCCAGTACTCATATTAAGATGTTCTAGTACCAGTTCCAGTCCTCACACTAAGATGTTCTACTGATACCAGTTCCAGTCCTCACACTAAGATGTTCTGGTACCAGTTCCAGTCTTTACACTAAGATGTTCTTCTGGTACCAGTTCCAGTCCTTTACACTAAGATGTTCTTTCTGGTACCAGTTCCCAGTACTCACCCACTAAGATGTCTTACTGGTACCAGTTCCAGTCCTCCACTAAAGCTGTTTTCTGGTTAACCAGTTCCAGTCCTCACACTAAGATGGTTCTCTACTGGTATTACCCAGTTCCAGTCCTCACCACTGAGATGTTCTTTATGATACCAGTTCCAGCTTTACACCTAAGATTGTTCTTTTCTGGTTAAACCAGTTCCAGTCTTTACACTAAGATTGTTCTTTCTGGTACCAGTTCAGTCCTCACACTAAGATGTTTTCTGGGTAAACCAGTTTTCCCAGTCCTCACACTAAGATAATCTCTGGTACCAGTTCCAGTCCTCACACTAAGATGTTCTTCTGGTACCAGTTCCAGTCCTCACACTAAGATGTTCTAGTACCAGACCCAGTACTCATATTAAGATGTTTTTCTGGTACCAGTTCCAGTCCTCACACTAAGATGTTCTACTGGTACCAGTTCCAGTCCTCACACTAACATGTTCTGGTACCATTTCCAGTCCTCACACTAAGATGTTCTACTGATACCAGTTCCAGTCCTCACACTAAGATGTTCTTCTGGTACCAGTTCCTGACCTCACACCAAGATGTTTTTCTGGTACCAGTTCCAGTCTTTACACCAAGATGTTCTTCTGGTACCAGTTCCATTCCTCACACTAAGATGTTCTACTGGTACCAGGT
Organism: Ancistrus triradiatus; assembly: GCA_025084515.1. NCBI lineage: Eukaryota > Metazoa > Chordata > Actinopteri > Siluriformes > Loricariidae > Ancistrus > Ancistrus triradiatus. Next base: position 4,558 of record JAJAGP010003038.1, read on the forward strand.
CCAGTCCTCACATTAAGATGTTCGTCTGGTACCAGTTCCAGTCCTCACACTAAGATGTTTTCGGTAAAGGTTCCAGTCCTTTCACTAAGATGTTCTTCTGGTACCCATGATCATCCTGGTCTCCTGTCCTGAACTTCTTCTTTGAAAACTGGAGGGTAGGCTGAGAGAAGAACCCAGGAGAGAGGATTTTGAACAACTGCAATCTCCTAAAGCTGTTATCTGGAGTCTCAGTGCAGTTAAAGTGCTAAATGAAGGAATGTCAGTAATTACCTTTGGTACGATAAGTGTCACCCCATCAATGTCCAATATGATTTCAAACAGGTGATGCCAACAGATGATATTAAGCACGATTGGAACAAAAGTAGTATCCACAACAGGCTGAGTCTTTGAGGACGTCCATGCATTTTTTAACAAGACAAATCAGAAAACAAAACCACATGCTGCACTCATTACAAATGCATGGCTGTGGAAGAAGAGGGTATGGGTACTGGACTGGCCCGCCTGCAGTTCTGACCTGTCCCCAATAGGGAATGTGTGGAAACGATAATGACGACCCCGTACTGTTTCACACCTTAAGGCGTGTTTGCAGGAAGAATGGAACAAAATACCACCTAAAACACTGAATCACTTGGTATCCTTGGTGCAAAACGTCTTTTAAGTGTTGGGAGAAGGAACGGGAACATTACAAAGTGGTAAATGCTTTGCCGTCCCAACTTTTTCTGATTTTTGGCTGCACGTTGTTGCTTGCTGTGAGTGCAGGACTCTCTGAGTGATGCATCACCTTGTGTATGCGGGTCCTTGGAAAGGTTTCATATTCACAGCAACCTTTACCAGGATAAACAGCTTCCTTACGATGAACAATGACCGAACAAACGGCATGTTTAAACTACAGCACAGATGTCCTAAATTTAACAAAAGTGAATGAGAAGACGCCGTGGCACCGTGAGCCATTTCTAAATGCCACCTCAGAAAGGGAAACAGAGGGACAAAGCCGGTGCAGTTCTTCCCTGCCATATAACCGAGTGACTTATGATGCAGAGTCACACTAACCGAGCCACAATGGAAGATTAATCTATCTCCAGCTTTTGCAAAGGTTAATTTGCTAAAAGTATGCATCCGTTTGAAAGCAATTACCACCGGATCGGCAGAACCACCGTCTCCATGGAGACCGGTGGAGCCGGGACGGCGGCGGTGTGTCCCTGCATGACATCATCTCGCTTTTATTCATTATGGTGATTTTGTCACTAAAGCTTAAAGAAACAAAATAACCGTAAGATTCAGTGGGAGATGATCAGTAGGTTTTTGCTTATTTATCTCATTAAAAGAAAAAAACAAACAGAGCACTGGTCCATTTTGGTTGGGATTATAAGTGGATTTCTTGCGTCATTGTAGAGTTAACTTCTGTTTTTCCTGTTGGTTGAGTTCCTTCGGACTGAATTTCCTTTTGAAAGTGGACAGATAAGTCAGTTTAGGTTTAACTAATGTCTGCTAATCATAAATGGTCGGAAGACATTTTGCAGTTAACAGACTTTGACCCCTAGTAGTGATATGAGGGACACTAACAAGTCAGCGATATGTGCAGGACATCCTGCGGCCACCTGTGTTGCCTCTCATGGCAGGGCTTCCAAATGACATTTTTAAGCAGGATAATGCTCACCCATTTATGGGACCAGCTGGGACACCAGCTTCAAGTCAAGTTGGGTCAGATTTATTTCTATAGCACTTTCTACAATGGAGCATTGTCTCAAAGCAACTTTACACTTTTAGATTATCTCCTAATATCTACGTCCAATCCCAAATTGAGCAAGCCTAGGGCGACAGTGGCAAGGAAAAACTCCCTAAGTGTTATGAGGAAGAAACCTTGGGAGGACCAAGACTCAAAAAGGGACCCTACCTCTGTAGATGATAAATGTAAGAATGAAACTAATTTATCTAAACTAATAAGTCTTGGAGTGATAATTCAAGTAAAATGTGAAATATGCACATAGTCATTAAGTAGTCCGATACACAGAGTCACTCCAGGATCCTGAGTCTAAGCAGGAAAGTCCTTGGCGGCATTTCGTCCCCAGCCAACCGGAGGATGGAGAGAGTTACTGCCCCCTGGTGTGGCCCGGGTATGGTGGGACCGGAGTTGATGAAGCTGAAGCAGGTGAATATCATGTGTGGGGCAGGAACACAGCTCGGAGAGAAAACAGAAAATGTAGTTAGTTATTGATTAAGAGCACAGAGTCTACTAACAATCAGTGAGGCCATGTGTAGCATGAGACCCCGGCAGCATTAGCTATAGCAGCATAGCTAGAAAGAGGAGAACCGGTAGGTAACACAGCCAAGAGGGATCACATGAGACATCGGCAACTCCACGGGAGGCAGAGGACAGCAACCCAGTGTCTCAGATCACCATAAGACTCTTTGACTATGAACCCCCAGCTCTGCCCTTAGTCTAAGGCAAGGATGAACAAGCTCTTCAGCAAACTATGAGTGTGCAGGATCTACAGACCCAACTGTGGGTAAATGTGTCATAGAGGCAGATCTAGCAGTCAACAAACTGTCACCAAGAGGTACACTACCCAAAAGTAACCTCTGAGAAGTGACTTGTACTTTTACAAATTTTGGGGCAAGACTCCGTGTTTAATGAGGCCACACCTGTAATAATTATAAATTATAAATTGCAGCAATCCCACATTTCTATCTGGGTGCTTTATTTATTGTCAGTGAGTCTAATGTTTCTAATGGCTCTGCATAAGTATTTTAAATGAAGTAATGATGAAGTGTATGACTTTTGTAGGCGATTCATGTAGTTGTAGTACAAACCATTATGTACCCTCAGTGTCATGGATCTCTACCTCTCACCCTTAATAAAAACTGAGACATCCTGCTCAAAAACTGAGTTCTAAAGGTTTTTTAAAGAAATACTGTTGCTTTTTAACTGGAAGTACTTTTAGTAGCATGCACTCTTATGCTTCTAACTGAGTAAATATATAAACCATACTTAGATTTTTTCTTGAGATTAGAAGTGCTTTTGCTTAAGTAAAGAAACAAGCTTGCTGCTTGAGTAGCGAAATGTAGAAACAGGCAAATACTGAACAAGTCAAGCTCAAAGTCAGAGCAGAAGCACAGAAAAGAAAAGCAAGAAGGAATCTGAACGGAGTACAGTACAGGTGAACTGCAATGGCTATGAAAACTTTGGCTGACAGGAGTGTGCCCTATGCTGGGCTGGCTGAGAATCTTATGACATGATAGAGGGTTGGTGTATGGTGTATAGCTGAGGCAGTAGAATGGGAGCAAAGAGAAACAAAGAGCTGTTAAGAAATAAAGAGTCTTTATATAACAAAACAGGCACACACGAAATAGGCAAAACAATATGAAGAAAAATGAGAGAAGAGAGAAATGTGGGACCGAGGAAAACAGGAAACCAAAACAAACCAATAACAGAAATGAACGAGAAAGCAAACAAGCCAAGATAGAACAAGGTGGGAGAGAAGAAAATGGGAGAAACAAACAATCAGGGTGAACAAACCTTATGGACAGGAGTGTGGGAGGGCGTGATGAGAAGGACATCGGGGTGCGAAACATGCAAATGGGAGTGAAGGTGAACGTGAAAAACAGAGGCAAAGTCAAATGGGAAACTATACACAAACTATACAAAAGGCCAAACACAACAGACAAGGACGGTACAAATAAAGCACACTGTAATGTGGGGGCACCCCTGGACACCTTCCCATGAATAAATGAGAGGTAATAAGACCGGAGACTGTATGTTACGGTACCAACCTACAGCTGAATCGAGAGCTGTACTGTAGCCCAGACAGACTTCACCTCACCAGAGGTGTGATACGACCCAGAGAGGCTCAGCATTGGAAACCAAAGTCAATATCAAAGTTAAATTAATTTCTATAGTGCTTTTTACACACATATCTAGGCCCAAAGCCCTAATTAACCAAGCCTGGGGTGGCAGAGACAAGGAAAATCCCTTGATGGTGGATCAAGTCCAGGTTCTGGTCCCAAGTGAGCAGAATCACTGAATCATTTGTGACCAAGACTCTTGCCTGTCACGATCAGAGTTTGAACCAATGAGTCATTTGGTTATGGCTGAGATTTACATTTCTCTCATTAAATAATCAGTTGAATCACCGTGGTCTGATCCGCTTTGTGGGTTGGGGAGTCTGGTACCTATCCTGGAGAACACAGGACAGGACACCAGTCCCACACACAAGCTGGCCAGAAACCGCCACTGGGACTCAAACCCAGGTCTTAAGATTCGTTTGTGTAATAAATCTTCTTCAGGTTCATTCTTTCGGGCTTGGTGTGATGAATAATTATGCAGAAACTCACGGTACGTGGAGAACTGATCCTAGTCCGGTGATAAGCTTATTAATCACTGTACTTACTGAGCACACTGACCTTTAATCAAACACAACTGCTTAATGAGGCTTATAAAGAAACTTACCACACTTTCTATTAAAGCCTTTAGGAATCGACATGGTTCAGCAATTAATAATAAATCTACAGCAATTCATCCACAACACACACAAAGTTTGTCTTTATATCATTGTGGGCACTTTCCACTGACCTCACTGTAGTTACTTACTTCTACACCACTACTACTAAAGCAGAAATTTCGGCTCGTTTGGTTTTTCAAAAGAAAGTTTATCTTTGGACAGTTATTTTGTTAAAAAAGCAATTTTCCTCTGAGAATAAAACACTTCAAAACAGCATCAACCTTTGAAGTCTTGCCTGTTACTTTATACTGAAACTCGGAGGCATAAACAGTCATTCGGGATGTTTTGATTCCAATTTCAGCTTCGTAACATATTATATTAATGCTCGATGCCTTCATCTAGCTCCTTAATGCGCTCACCTGCAATTTTATCGGGTAAATCCTCCACATATGAGGGTCTGTTTTAATGCCAGCCCCCATGAGCCCGACGTGCACAAAGAGGCTCGATAGAAAGAAATTACAAATGAAAATCTCTGCTTGTCAGTATGAGCAGATAATAAACTGCTTTACGCCTAGCTTGGGATTGAACACAGTGCTTGAAAGTTTGTGAACCCTTCAGTATTTTCTAGACTTCTGCATAAATATGAGCTAAAACATCATCAGATTTTCAAGTCCTAAAAGTAGATAGAGAATGCAATGAAACACATGAGATACAAATACTTACAAATATATACTTGATCCAATAATACATATCTATAAGTGGTAAAAGTAAGTGAACCTTTGCTTTCAGTATTGTGTGTGCCCCCCTAAAAGTTTCCGGTGACTGTTGATTGGGAGGAATTTGATCTCATTCCTCCATACAGACCGCTCACTTCAGGTCCTTCCACAACATTTCTATTGGATTAAAGCCAGGACTTTGTCTTGGCCGTTCTAAAACATTTACTTTCTTGAGCGACTTGTGTGTTTAGGGTCATTCTTTTGCTGCATGATCCAAGTTCTCTTGAGATTCAGTTCATGCACAGATATCCTGATATTTTGCCTTAGAATTTGCTGCTATAATTTAGAGTTCATTGTTCCATCGATGATGGCCATTCTTCCTAGATCAGATGCCAACCACGATACTACCATCGCCATGTTTCACAGATGGGATAAGGTTTTACTTTCTCCAGATATAACGTCCATCCACAAACCTTTTTCTAATGTCTGGCTAGAAAACTGCAGATGGAAACTGCCACAACTTTCTTTTGGACAGTTTTGGAGAATGCACATCATTGTTGTTCAGTGTTCTCCTGATGGGAACGGTGCTCTACCAACTGGTTTGTATCCCTCTTTGGCAATTTGATTTAGAATCACCCTTTTGCGGGTTTGTTCTACCTTTAAAAATTAAAATGCTTAATACACACTCCAACACACCAACTCAAATTTCTTGGAACTAGTATGACTACTTGCATACCAATTTTCAACTGTCTATGTGCAACCGTTCCCCAGAAATCGTCTTACAAATGTGTTCATTTCCAATGTAACTGGAAAGTACGATTTTTTGGCTGTTAGTTTTCACATAGAGATGTATGTGAATTCAAAGCTAAGGGTGTGCTCTCTTAGATTCTGGGGCTATTATTGGACTACCAAAAGACTAGTCACCTTGAATGTCTTGAGATCCCTTCCTAGGTGGTTCAACCCCCATTCACACTTCGGCCCATGTGACTCTAACGACTCCCATGGTGGCATAGTGGTACAAGGACTCACTAATGGGTCACACCTTGGCTCCTGTGACCCTAACGACTCATGTATTGACCTCCAACCCCACTAGAGCTAAATACATGGGACTCCCCGTTAGTTTTTAGAACTGAAGAAGCCTTTCGGATGAGAGAAGTCCAGTCGCCTTCAACTCAAACACTCACGCCTTGAATGGCGATCTTTCTGTACCTATAGTATGTGAGCTGGATGAGCAGTGTCCCAGCAAATAGTTAAGTAGCAGTGTAAGTCCTGAATAAATTGACGTCTCTCCCAATGAAATCTCTCTCATGGTCGTGCAAGACCCTGTTGAATCAGGAAATGTAGAGCATGGCTGATTTTTCATCTCCAGCATTCACACACACTATAAACCCTGAAAATAGAACTTTCTTCTGCATTTGATGTTCTCAAATGGAACCTAAATGATGAAAATAAAATCCTGGAGGTTGATTAGTATTTTTTATTTTAATTATTGTTATAGTGTAATAGTGCAATGAGCTTATGTGCAATGGAAATGAGCTTCACTTTGGCACTGCATTATCAGGCTATCAGGTTCTCTTGATTAAGTTCCACCAGGAAGGAGTTCCCAGATCATATCTGTGTTTAGAGCTCCTCCAGTTTTAGGTGACTGAATTAGTGGTAGCACAAGCAGACTAGGGGTACCCCAGCATGACAATGTCACAGTAGATCACTACAAATAAAGTAAAAAAATGGCCGATGTAATCCTGCGTAGATCATTTTTGTTCTATAAAAAACAGGCAAAAATCCATGAAACAAATCTGCGTGATGAATAATGCATATTTCTGGCTGACTCGAGGGGAGAATAATTTCTGTATAATTCTCCCATTTGTAATAATTAACTCAGCCTCCAGTTATTGAGACTAAATAAGAGGGCGAATGATGCTGATGTTTAATAAGCTAGTAATGTGGCATGAAACCTACATTTTCAGATGAATGAAAAGTGGCGAATGTATAATGCAAATGGAAATTTAACACTTTAAAGGTTTTAGCAGGATAAAAAGAAGCAGAACGTTGTCTTATTGGAAGATTATCCCTGTTAGTATTGATCGATTTGGTTTGGCAAAGAAGCCCAGGCATCTCTGTCCACAACTTCTACCAGCTCCTCCTAGAGGGTCCCCAGTCACTCCAAGGTCAGCTGGGAGATACAGTGGTGCTTGAAAGTTTGTGAACCCTTTAGAATTTTCTATATTTCTGCATAAATATGACCTAAAACATCATCAGATTTTCCCACAAGTCCTAAAAGTAGATAAAAAGAACCCGGTTAAACAAATGAGACCAAAATATTATACTTATTACATATATTATACAATATTACATATTAGTGAGTGGCAAAAGTATGTGACCCTCTGGGATTAGCAGTTAATTTGAAGGTGAAATTAGAGTCAGGTGTTTCAATCAATGGGATGATAATCAAGTGTGAGTGACCACCCTGTTGTATTTAAAGATAACAGGGTCTATCAAAATCTGCTCTCAACAACACATGTTTTGTAGAAGTTATCAGGGTACGAACAAAGAGATTTCTGATGAGCTCAAAAAAGATTTGATGCTATCAGGCTGGAAAAGATTACAAACCATCTTCTAAAGATTTGTACTCCACAATCCACAGTCCACGATGTGTACAAATGGAGGAAATTTCGGGACCATTGTTACCCCTGCCCCGGAGTGGTCTACCAACACAAGATCACTCCAAGAGCAATGCGTGTAATAGTTTTGGCGAGGTCACAAAGGACACCAGGTAACTTTCTCAGCATCTGAAGGCGTCTCTCTCACATTGGCTATGTTAAATGTTCATGATTACACCACCAGAAGAACACTGAAAACAACATGGTGTTCAATAGGCATGGTTGCAGGGAGAAAGCCACTGCTCTCCACAAAGAACATTGCTGCTCGTCTGCATTTTGCTAAGATCACTGGAGACGAGCCGACGGCTATGGAAGAATGTTTGGTGGACGATGAGAACCAAATAGACTTTTTTGGTTTAAAAGAAAAGCGTTATGTTTGGAGAAAGGAAAACACTGCATTCCAGCATAAAAACCTTATCCCATCTGTGAAACATGGTGGTGGTAGAATCATGGTTTGGGCCTATTTTGCTGCATCTGGGCCAAGACCGCTTGTCATCATTGATGGAACAATGAATTCTGAATTATATTAGAGAATTCTAAAGGAAAATGTCAGGACATTTGTCCATGAACTGAATCTCAAGAGAAGGTGGGTCATGCAGCAAGACAACGACCCTAAGCACACAAGTCGTTCTACTAAAGAATGGTTAAAGAAGAATGAGGTTCATGTTTTGGAATGGCCAAGCCAAAGTCCTGACCTTAATCCAATCTAAATGTTGTGGAAGGACCTGAAGCGAGCAGTTAATGTGAGGAAACCCACCAACATCCAAGAGCTGAAGCTGTTTTATATGGAGGAATGGGCTAAAATTTCCCCAAGCCGGTGTGCAGGACTGATCAACAGTTCCAGGAAACGTTTACTTGCAGTTATTGCTGCACAAGGGGGGGTCACACCAGATACTGAAAGCAAAGCTTCATATACGTTTGCCACTGACTACTATGTAATTTTGGGTCATTTTCTTCATAAATAAATGACCAAGTATTATATTTTATTGTTGCTCCGTGTTTAAAAACCGGTTCTCTTATCTACTTTTGGACTTGTGTGAAAATCGACAATATTTAGTTAGATCATATTTATGCAGAAATATAATTCTAAAACTTCTAAAGTGTTCACAACTTTCAAGCACCTCTGTACAACTGCTGCAAACCACTCAAGGAAAGCTGTAGGCCATCCAACCTAGCAGAGATTTGACTTTTCGGGCCCCCAACGTGGACTCCTCCTGGCCCAGGCTTTGCCTCACCAACCTGTCCATAAACGTCTGGGACAGGGGTGGAGACAGCATAACCCTGTCCAATGCCGACACTGACCAAGTCTGCGGATGCAACTCAAACTCAGACACTACAAGGACTGAATCACTGGCCTCAGCAACCCTGGCACCCGATTCTCCGGGAGCATTGCCCACAGAATGTCACATGGTCTTATACCAAAATGTGTTTTGTTATATGGGACATTCTGATCACTCCTTATTCCGTGTTCTCATGACGGTGGTTCTGAAGTTCCTCAAGTTGTACACAATCTGTCTCATAGTGGATTTGCGGATTCCAAAAATCTTTAGAGATGACTTTGTAACCTTTTCCCACCTGATGAGCATCAACAATTCCTCATCTCTTGAGGAACAATACTTTTTCCACTCATTCATGTCAAGTCAGATCTATTTATATAGCGCTTTTTACAATGGAGCACTGTCTCAAAGCAACTTTACAAGTTTAGATTATCTCCTAATAATTACGTCCAATCCCAAATTGAGCAAGCCTAGGGCGACAGTGGCAAGGAAAAACTCCCTAGTTCTAGGAAGAAACCTTGGACGGCCAAGACTTCAAAAAGGGACCCAACCTCCTTGGGCGCGTAGATGATAAATCTAATAATTAAACTAAGGTCTGGCGTCATAGTTTGAATCAAAATTGAAGTATGCACATCGGCATTAAGTGGCCTGGGTATGATGGGGCTGGAGCTGATAATTGAAGCAGCTTGAGTGAAGCTACAGCGGATGAACATCATGTGTGGGGCAGGAACTGGTACCGGAACACAGCTCGGAGAGAAAACAGAAAATGTAATTAGTTATTGATTAAGAGCACAGTGTCTATTAACAATCACTGATGCCATGTGTAGCATGAGACCCTGGCAGCATTAGCTATAGCAGCATAGCTAGAAAGAGGAGAACTGGTAGGTAACACAGCCAAGAGGGATCACATGAGACATTGGCAACCCCACGGGAGACAGAAGACAGCAACCCAACGTCTCTGATCACCATAAGACTCTTTGACTCTGAACCCCCAGCTCTTCCCTTAGTCTAAGGCAAGGATGCATGAGTCAAGATCAAGAGGTCCGAAGCCCAGTTCAGCCAGACCACCCAACCGACACTCCTGGCTAACGGACAAGGCAGGCAGGCCAGACATGACTCCAGACTCCGGCCCCAGTGACCCAAGCCATGCATCCCGGTCTAAATCTAGTCAAAAGCCTGTGCAAATAAGTATGTCTTTAGCCTAGACTTAAAATTTTGGAGAGTGTCTGAGTCTCGAACGAAAGTGGGAAGTTTATTCCATAGTTGGGGGCGCCATGTATGAGAAAGCCTTTCCCCCAGATGTGACTTTTTTAATTCTAGGAACTAAAAGAAGTCCTGTACCCTGTGAACAAAGTAGAGGAGTTGGATTGTAAAACTCTAAGATTTCACTTAGATAATGTGGGGCCAGGCCATGTAGAGCTTTATAAGTTATAAGAAGTATTTTGTAATCAATGCGGAATTTGACTGGTAACCAGCGCAGTGATGATAGAACAGGAGTGATGTGATCAAATTTTCTAGTTCGATTTAGCACTCGGGCGGGTGCATTCTGAACTAACTGAAGTTTATTTATAGATTTGCTAGAGGATTCAGCAAGTAAGGCGTTACAGTAATCCAACCTTGAGTTTATAAACACATGAACAAGTTTCTCTGCATGATTAAAAGAGAGGATATTTCTAAGTTTTGGGATATTACGTAATTGAAAGAAACCAATTCGAGTGATGCTGTCAATGTGCACATCAAACGAGATATCTGAATCAAATGTGACCCCTAAGTTTTTTACAGACGGACTGGGCAATACTGGACAGCCATCTAGATTTAGGATAGATGTAGCCAACCTGTCTCCCACAGCCTTGGGTCCCAATAATAGAACCTCAGTTTTATCTGAGTTAAGTAAGAGAAAATTAAATAACATCCAATCTTTTATTTCCTTTACACAGTCCTCGATTTTGTTGATTGTAAGCTGTCATTAGGTTTGCGATATTGTACAGCGGTGTATCATCTGCATATCATGGAAACTAATTGCCATGTTTTACGAATAACGAGCCTAGTGGCAGCATGTAACATAGAGAATAAAGCGGGTCAAGCACAGACCCCTGAGGCACGCCATACTTCACTTTTGAGAGCTTAGACCTTAGATTATTTATATGAACAAACTGGTACCGGTCAGTTAAGAAGTATTTAAACCAAGAAAGTGCTGATCCCTTAATACCTACAGTATTTTCTAGTCTGTTTAGTAAAACATCATGATCTATAGTGTCAAATGCTGCACTTAAATCTAACAGAACAAGAAAATAAACACATCCCTTATCTGAGGACATTAACAAGTCATTAAGTACCCTAATTAATGCTGTTTCAGTACTATGATGGGGCCTGAAGCCAGACTGACTCATTCATTTTTTTCAGTAAATAAATGACCAAGTATACTATTTTCTATTTCATTTGTTTTAATTTGGTTCATGTGAGAAAATCTGATGATGTTTTAGCTCACATTTATGTTGAATTTCAGTGTTGAGCAGTTTGTTTTGTGCAGTCTTTCCAAATGTGGAAATGCCACGCCTGTTAAAAAGTAATTCGGAAATGCTTTACTAATAATTACACTCCCAGTCTGGCTGTGTGACATTAATCCCGTCTGAATAGGGCTTAACATGCAGGAGAAGCCTACACATTATGGAAATGTTGTGCTATTGGACAAGCAAATTACAGCAGGAAGTGAAACAGGACTGAGGTTCTTATCCCTCATGTTTATAACGATGTTTCTGCTCAGACTGCTGTGCTAATTATTATTAACGTGCTATGTTGTGAAGGAAATGCCGGGTAATTAAGTCTGATTAAAATATCATTACTATTCTGTAATGAACATGCTGTAATTTTTTCATATAAACAGCTTTTTAAAGAAGAGATTATCGTCGGTTTTCAGGATGCTAGCTTGTAGCGTAAGACAGTGAATCCTGAGGGATTATGGGATTGTTGTTGACATGACTGGAGGTCCTTATAAATGCACAAACATGTGAAAATGGATGTGTATCTCAGAACACACAAAGCACAAGCCTAGCCTCGTATTCCTCCATCAAATCACACATGCATTATTCATGGATGCAGTTTCACACCTCTCGCTTCTTTGTGATGAGAAAAAAAAACATTCTCCACACTGGATGGACGTACTGGTTTCTCATCACGCTGGCTGTTTCTCGGTTTCATGGGCATGAATAACAAGAATTTGTTTGGGGAGGTAAACTGTAGGATTTGATAAACTACAAACATGGGTGAACGTAACGTCCTCGGTTCACTGAGGTAGCCTGTAGAAATGCGGACGTAACCCTGTAGAACAAAACTTGGACAGGTTGAGACGAGAGCATTCCTGTGCCATGTCTAGACATCCCTCCTCATACAGACAAAGCCTCAGTCACTGGAATAGATTATTCCAAATCCATTTATTTCAGTAAATTCCATTAAGACCAGGTGGATCAGGACAAACAATAAAACCCAGGCTCTAGGCAGCATGCAGGATATTACACCGAAAACAAAACGGCATATTTCAGATTAATTGAAGATTTACCACCTGGTTACAAAGAAAGAACGCTGTCAAAGTCACAGTCAAAGTCAAATTTATTTCTGTAGCACTTTTTACAGTGGATTCTAAAAAAAACCATGGCCTCAAAGCCGCTTTACAAATATCTTGCTCCATAGCCATAATTAAGCAAACCTGGTGTGGCAGTGGCAAGGAAAAACTCCCTTAACATTACTAGAATAAATTCTTAATTTGAGGACTGGAACTGGTCTCAAAAAAACATCTTAATATGACGACTGGAACTGGTACTGGAACGTCTTAGTCTGAGGACTGGAACTGGAACTAGTAGAACATCTTAGTGTGAGGACTGGAACTGGTACCAGAAGAACATCTTAGTGTGAGGACTGGAACTGGTCCCAAAAAAACATCTTAATATGACGACTGGAACTGGTACTGGAACGTCTTAGTCTGAGGACTGGAACTGGTACCAGAAGAACATCTTAGAGTGAGGACTGGAACTTGTACTGGACGAAAAGCTTGGAGAGAAATCAGAATATGTAGTTATTTGTTCTTAACAGAGCAAAATTGTACCATTAGTAGCAAAAATACTGTAGATCAACCGACATTAGAAACTCCTTAAGACACATAAACTTTTGGTTCCCTTTCCCTTGCATACGGGCACCAGGCATAAGTTCCAGTTCATGGGCACTAACTCAAGTATCCAAGGCTATTAAGAAGCCCTGGTGTTTCATTTATTAATGATTCAAACTCACCGATCTGTGTAAGGCCCTTACAGTATATATGATTATTTCATCATACACACACTCACTCAATACAGAAACACTACATCCAGGCGTCAATCAATATACCGATAGAACCAGGTGGATCACGGCAGGCAATAAAAGGCATCATGTAGGCTGTAAGAAGAAAGCAAAGCGCACGTCTTACATTACTAGAGGATTTGGAACTCCATTACGGTTCGGGGCTGGAGCTGATTTATAATGAGAACACTCTCTGGTACATTCGTGCAAAGCAAATATTGTTGGATTTGTGCTCTGAAATTGGAAAGTGTCAGAACTAAAACACACTCGCTGTTCCAGAATACATTCAGGCCCCCCTGCTTTGGGATCCTGCATGCTTCAGAAAGATGGTGGGTCAATCAGGGACTTCCCAAATATCATCAAGTGGTGTTAGATGGTAAATTTCTATAGAAATACATTTCATAAAGGTTTACTAAACAGATGCCTAACAGGATCATGGAAACAGGATCCTCACCTCAACCTTCCATACCATTTGGAGCTCCATGGCAAATTGGAATCTTCTTGTGGTGATCTGGGATGATGGGTTGCTGTCTTCTTGCCTCCCAAGTGCACTCAGGTTTGTTGGGTTGCCATGTCTCATGTGATCCCTCTTGGCTGTGTTACCTTCTGATTCTCCTCTTTCTAGCTATGATGTTATAGTTAGTCCTGCCGGAGTCTTATGCAACACATGGCATCAGTAGCATGAGCATGAGACAGTGGTGCCATTTAAAGCAATAGACTCTGTTCTCTAAACAATAACTAACTACATTTTCTCTTTTCTCTCTGACCTTATGTTCCAGAACCAGTTCCAGCCCCACACTTGAGGGCTTCAGCTCCACTCAAGTTGTTTCTGTCATCAGCTCCAGCCTCACTATGCCCTGGCCATGCCAGAGGGCAGTAACTCTTTCCCTCCTATTTTATTCAATATTTTATTTATCTGTTAATATTCACTTAGTATCTGTTTTTTTAACTATCACTACAAACTTATTTGATGAAATCAATTCGTTTCATTCTTACATTCATCATGTAAGCCACCCAAGCAGGTCAGGTCCCTTTTTGAGTCTTGGTCCTGTGTACTTTCATCTCTGTTCCTCGCTTCCAGGATTCTGTATCAACATCGGCGCGGCAACTTTCATTTATGCTTCCTGGATTCTGTCAGCACTCACATCTCATCCCACTCAACTGCTCTTAGCACCTATCAGTTTCATTTCCCATTTTAATTATTCAATAAATGCCTGTTTTGTCACCTAGTCCTGGCCAAGATCTGGTTGTTGCTTTGTGAGTCTGCTTCATGGCTCCGTTCTGAGCCTAGTTGAGTTCTGTAACTCATAAATATATTTCCCAGGCACCACTGACATCCAGTTCTAAGCCCTCTTTCTTTTTAATTTATATTTTAAAAGAAAGTTAGCTCAGATAAGTTCAGATCAATCTTTTTCAGTTTACACTGACTGTACTCTGAAATCACTTCTAATGATACATAGTGCTAAATGTTTTATCTGTGGGATATCCTACTGATTTTCTGAAGCAGTATAGCCCAGCCGATCACATCCTCCAGTAGCGGCAGGTCATCTGTTCATCTTTAAGATCCTCTGCAGAATACAACGGCAAACGCTTAGCTAAAAGGGATGATTATAATACATTAGTCGATTGTGTTGATATAAAGGTTGAACGCATCTGTTTACTTCACTCAGCGTCGGAATTCCCGCAACTGATTAGCATTTGACCCTCCCCTCATTTTCCTCTTTAAGTGTGACAGGAATAAACAAAGCATTACGAATTATCGAGCGGCTCCAATCAAACAAACCCCAACAGGCAGCAAGAGGCCTGTTTCGCTCAGCACTCATTTACATTCGTCTCATGCGGTTCGCTCAGGAACCTCGCCCGCTATTCAGCGTGTTCTAATTGTTTTCATGCTAATTGTTTTCCCCAATCAAGAACGAAACTTCCTCTCGGGAGAAAATAAAATAAGGATTAATCATAACAGAGCTGCAGTAAATCTCCGAAGGGATCTGAGATTCGGTTCAACTCGAAAGTCATTTAATCGTCAAACTAAGTGATGAGCTGCACGGGGAGAAGGCGTTCAGCTTGGATAATAGGAAGGGGGTGACATTTCCAAACAACACCACACAAAAACGTTCCAATAGAAGAAAAACCATGGGAAGAGCTCGAAGAAACTATCATGTAAATAATTCACTGCTTTATAATTCCCCCATTTATAGTAACAAATCCCCCTTCTGGTTACTGAAGCTTTGAGAAGTAGAGGGGGAAAATATCCTACAAATTTCTAAATGAGCCTGTAAATGTAGCGTGAAAACTGTTTGGATTCAGTCTGCTTGTTATGGCTCTTTTTGGTAAGGACGGATTAAGCTCAGAGATATAAAGGGAAAATTTGAGAGGTTTTCACTAAACTAAAAATGCTTCTGGGGGTCATTTTATTCTGGAGGACCTTTGGGATTTGACACAGGATAGAGTGGGTTGATCGATATCCAGATCTCCAAGGGCTTGTTAGTGTTGTAGTGCCATTCCCCTTCCTTCCTTATTTATCAGCGGAAGCCAGATTTGAAAGCCTCGCCACTGCCAGTCACAATGGAATAAAACTTCAAGAAAGTTACTGAAGGAGTTACAGCAAGCTTGGCCAGACTTGTGAGTTCAGCTCTGAGACAGATGACTGAAATAACATCGTTGATCAGATGCAAAATCCACCAAAAATCCTCACAAAGTCCATCCAGATGGTGCTGAAGGGTTCTGTGGAAGGAAAAAAAAAAAAAAAAAAAAAACAAAAAAAAAAAAAAAAAAAACAAAAAAAAAAAAAATTGACCTTTCAGCACTATGCCAGGCAGATGAGCACTTGAGCTGTCGGAACATGTACTCGGGATGTCAGGATCAGCTCGTCAGCTGCCCCAGTGAGAAGTCAAGTAGGCTTGAGTGTTGTTTGCGAGTGATTGGAAATCGAGAGTGTGGAAAAACAATATGGATATTTATCAGGACGTTTTTAGTCATTGAAGCTGATCTCTGAAAAATCCCTGTTGAGGGTCGGTTATGTTCTGTTCTCACTTATGGCTCATGAGTTCTGGGTAGTCCAAAGGTGCTCCCAAAAGTAATTTGTATTTAATGTATATACGTGGTACCTCGGTTATCGACCACCCAGAAACTGTCAAATGTGGTTCTTGGTGCGTTTGGACTGAAACATTTGTCTCGCTTCTCGGCACCACTTGCTTAAACGTGAGAGTCGAGCTGTTTTCAGACGATTCAGCTCTCAGTGATTCAGTGATAAGATTTCATAAAACTGCCATGCCTCAGCTGTGTGATTGTGTTTTTCTTGATTTGTAATCTACCAGTACTGTTCTCTTAGTGCACATAAATCGTTTGGGTCCTAAAAATGTTACTTATAAGAGCAACTGAAGGAAAAACAGGACATCCAACAGAAACAATCTGAGGCAGCTGCCAATAGAGTAAGTGTTTTGCTTGGACTTCTTCACTTTCAATCCATGACTTACACTAATGACATGAGGGTTTTTCAATTGCTTATTCTAAAAACAAGCTTTGTGGTATGAGGTTGGGTAACTGTTTGTTAAATGTAGTTGTAATGTGAATCGGCTCTCTATGATGCAGCCACAGACTATAATAAACTCATTTCAGTCGTGATAATTTATCTTATGAGGTTGGTTGAAACAACCCATCATAAATCAGGGAGCGCCTGTACAATAACAGCTCCATTAAGCATTTAATGCCTTATACAGGGGGATTTATGGGGGTCTGGAACCATTCAGTCAATTTAATTATTCCTTAGGGAAAATATTGCTTCGGTTGCTCATCGTTTTCCGTTCTTAATGAGCCTTCTGGACAAATTAGCAACGAGAACTGAGGTACCACTGTACTGGATCCAGGTTTTAGTATTAAAATTCATACAATGAATGGCCTGTAGATGGTGCACTTTTATTATTATACGTACAGTGTGATCTATTCTAACAGACGGCTACATTCACACAGCAGGTACACGTGACCCAGATCCAATCTTTACAATCATATGCATATGAACATCGCAAAGCAGCAATGAGTCTGACATTATCATTTTCCGATTTGGGTCGATTCATGTGTGGTCCCGTGCCTGTACGTACGCTGTGTTATGGGGCCAGGACCAAAGGTTTAATGGGTGAATAAAAAAAAAACTGCTTCGTCTAGTGACAGCAGCATCAACTGTTCATAAGATCTTCATGGATTGGGTATCCTTGGCTAAATAGTTGCATTTCAAGATTGGTTCAATGATGAAAAGGACCTCTTCTGAGACTCTGGAGCAGGGACCCTTAATTCTCGGAGTGATGAAACTCTGAGGATGTTGGAAGATACAGTGGAACACGTTCCAAAAGGGAGGCAAGGGATTCCTTTATCAAACCTTATCAAGCTCTCAGTACAGAGTACATGCACCAGATTACCACTTAAACGTTACGTGCTAAAACGCCTTATGTTATAACCATGTCCAGAAGGGGTCTGCTTCTTTCCTTTGGGCTCGGAGGCATCTGGGATGGACCATAACCCAGTGGGGAACAGGGATGTGCTCAGACCCATCACTTATACAGATATTCTTTCCAAAGAGTCCAAAAGCCAGGCTCTGTATGGTATGGGGTCAGGTCTGAGGCCCTTGGTAAAGGCAAAACAAGACAAATCAGAAACAGTTAGGACTGAAATATATAAATCCCTTCCGTCTTTCTTGAGGAACATTGCTTTTTTAAACATTCAATCATTTTGTTTACACATAGTTGACAAACTGGAGATTCCTCTGCCCATCTTTACTCCTCAAAGCCTCAGACTAGTCGATGCTGCTTTGTACCAAATCTGACTCTAATCACCTGTTTGAAAATTCACATCTAGTTTTTTTTTTACCTCATTATAGCCCTAAATGAAATGCGTTGCAGGACAGAAAGGCAGGAATGGATGTTTTATTAATGATTAAATGAGTTGAACCAGAAACAACATGCAATTTTGGGTCATCTGTCTGCAAATGAAATAAAAGTCAAAGTCAATGTGAGAAACAGTGGTTTGTTTTTTTCATTTGCCTTTTCCATACTGTCCCATACTGTGTTTGCTGAATTGGGGTTGCACTACAGCAGGTTCGCAGGGAGCTCAGTAAACATTACTTAAGCAGGTTGGCGGACCTAGGCTGGACCTGATCTAAACTCTATCACCACCTTTGGGATTAACTGGAATGCTGACACTTTTTCCCAACATCACTAGTGACAGCAATGAGGTCGCAGTGCGGACATTCACCCGCGTAACAGGACGCGAGGAGAGTGTTTGGACGTAAAGCTGTTTGGTTTGGCTGAGTTGTTGTTGTTGTTGTTGTTAATAAATCTGTGTACAAATTAAAGGGCACAAATAACAATCAATGCGTTATTCACATTCAGCGGCTCAGTCCTGAACATAAACAGTAGCTCCAGATAAAGCTATTAAACAGCACAATGAGCAGCCACGCCCACTTTCTGCAGCCAATTAAACCCTTTTATGATGGATGATTACAAGCAGTGTTTTAATTATCAATCAAATGTGCCTCGCTCACAGAGCACAAAAAACAACCCACAGAGAAAATATGATTTCACTATCTGCCAAAATTACACTTTTATCAGCGGAGCTTTAAAAAAAAATGTTATATATATATATTATATATATTATATATTATATATATTTATATATATAATATATATATATATATTATAAACCAGACAGTGTATTCGTGAGAGCAGAGTGGAATTGGTTGAGACAATGAGTGTAATACAACAATGAAGAAAGAAGAGCAAAAAATACAAAATAAAAACATTTAATGAAGAGGAAATGAAAGAAAGAAACATTTAAAAGAAAGAAAAAAAAGGTAAATCGTTCCTTTCTTATAGGAAAAAAGCTGTATGTGTACTACACTCTTTGGTCCACTTTTCCTCTTATTCTCTAGCTCAATATCCCTCTTCTTCCTTTCTCTGTTGTCCTTCCTCTTGTTTGACCGGTTTACCTCCCTGCCTCTTACTATTAGTGCTATTTTGCCCCCTTTTCGTCCCCGCTCCCTTTATCTTAAACCAGACAGTGTATTTGTGAGAGCAGAGTGGAATTTGTTGAGACAATGAGTGTAATACACAATGAAGAAAGAAGGAAGCAAAAATAACAAAATAAACATTTAAAATGAAGAGGAAATAAAGAAAGAAACATTTAAAAGAAAGAAAAAAAGGTAAAGTCTTTCCTTTCTTATAGGAAAAAAGAATGAAAGAAAGAAGGAGGGAAAGAAGGAAAGAAAGAAAGAAAGAAAGAAAGAAAGAAAGAAAGAAGGAGATAAATGAAGGAGAGACAAGAAATAAAAAGAAAGAAAAAGACATAAGAAAGTTAAATGAAAGATTGAATGTCAGAAAGAAAGAAACATTGAAAAGAAAGAAAGAAAGAAAGAAAGAAAGAAGGGGAAAAAATCAAGGAGACGCAATAAAGAAAGAAAAGAAAGTTAAAAATAAAAAACTTTATTTTCTTTCTAAAGAATAAGTGAATGTAAGAAAAAAATGAAGAAAGAAAGCACAAGAGGAAGAAAGAAAGAGTGAGAGAAAAGTCAATGAGAGGCAAGATAGAAAAATGAAAGTAGAAAATCATAGAGAAGATAAGGAAAACATTGGATTTTAGGGGGAAAAAAGACAAAAAAGTTCATACATGAGCCTGAACAGATAGAAAGTTTAATAAAAAAAAAAATAAAGAAGCTACCAAATATACTTTAGTATACATGAAATGAAAGAGCAAAAAGGTGATTAGTGTAATTACATAAAAAACAAACAAAAAAAAAAACAAATGTATGACAAGTTGCTTTAAAAAGAAAAAAAAACACAAATACAAGTCAGTGAAAAAGACAGAAAGAAAACAAAAGAAAAACGAAGAAGGAGTTTTATTTCACTGATTGGGTATCTTCACCCAGTAAGAAAAAGAGCACGGTTTGTTTTTTTACTCACCTGCTCAGAGGCTGATGGAGAGCAGAAGACGTTCCTCATTCATATTCAGTACAGCTGCAAATAAACAATCAAATATTGCAGCACTGGATTCCCTAATTAGGAGTATTTACTTCTAATAATCACTTTCAATTTCACGCCATTTTAACTTTGAGTTAATTAAAAGACGAGCGTTCATTTGCACATTCCTGCATCTCCACCTCTGCCTCTCTTACCTGCATTTAAACCCGACGGAAGAGGACCTGCACTGAGAACCTGAGTCAATTCCCACCAGTCAGAAAAACCCAGAAAGGACGAGCTAATGGAGGCGGCACTCAGGACTCACACCCGAAACATGTTATATAACTCACTCCTAAAGTGTGTAGACACACAAACATCATCCGTCCATGATGAACTGCTTCCACACGGTGTATTCATGAACATATGGACTGTGGTAGCCTAGCGGGTAAGGTACTGGACTATGGACCAAAAGGTCCAGGATTCAAACCCCGTCTCTGCCAAGCTGCCACTGTTGGGTCCTTGAGCAAGACCCTTAACCCACAATTGCTTGGATTGTAAGACTGTACCAATTGTAAGTCGCTCTGGATAAGGGCATCTGCTAAATGCTGTAACTGTAAATGTAAACATCCAGGTGACGTTCCAAATCATCCCACAGGTGATGGATGGGGTTCAGGGTATCTGCAGGTATGGAGATACTCAATTCAAGCTTTTAAAGACTTGTTAATACCACTCAGAGACAGAATGAAGACCACTTCATCAATCTTGTTCCTCAGTTCTCTCCCATTGGAAAGTACCAAGGTAGGTACTGGCAGTTTGGATCCGCTTGATTGAACGTGATCCCTGATTCCTCCTCTAGATCCCCTTTTTATCCCTGTCTTGACCAGTTGCTGTTCTGAGAAAGAAAGAAAGCTTGAAAGAGAAATCAAGAAGAGGCAAGAAAGAAAGGAATAGAAAGGAACGTTAGGAATGAAAGAAAGAATGAATGAATGTAAGAAAAGAGAACAAGAAAGAAAAAGAAAGGAAGAAGACAGGGAGAGAGAAATCAATGAGAGGCAAGAAAGAAAGGACAAATGAAAGAAAATTTAAGAAAGAGTTAGAGAGAAAACAAGTTGAGGAAATAAATAAAGAAAGAATGAAAGAAAAAGAAAGAAAGAAAGAAAGAAAGGAAGGAAGGAAAAGTGAATTAATAAATGAATGAGTGAATGAATGAAAGAAAGAAAGAAAGAAAGAATGTAACAAAACAGAAAAAAGAAAGGAACAAGTGACAAAAACAGAAAGACAGGGAGAGAGAAGATAATAAGAGGCAAGAAAGAAAGAAAAAATTTAAAGAAAAAGTTAGTGAGGAAACAAGGAGAGGAACGAAAGAAAGAATGTAAGAAAAAAGATTAAAAAAAAGAAAGAATGTATGAAAAACAAAAAAAGACAGGGAGAGAGAAGTAAGTGAGAAGCAAGAAAGAAATGACAAATGAAATAAAATTTACGAAAGAGTTAAGAGAGAAAACAAGCAGAGGAAAGAAATAAATAAATTAAGAAAAAGAAATAAAGAAGAAAATCATAGAGAGAAAAAGAAAAAAATGTAGTAGCTGTTCTGTTGGTCATAGGCATTCTGAAAGAAATCTTTTGGCGTCCACTGGAAGAAAAAAGACAGAATGATTGACAGAAAAATAAAAAAGAAGCAAGAAAGAAAAATAACAAGAAAGAAAGGAAGAAAGAGGGACGATAAATCAAGAAGTGGCAAGAAAGGAAGAAAAATAAAGGAAAGAACATTAAGAAAGAAAAAAAAATGAAAGATGAAAAAAAGAAATATGAAAGAAAGTTTAAGAAAGAGTTAGAGAGAAAACAAGGAAAGGAAGGAAGAATGAAATAACGAATGAATAAAAGAAAGAAAGAAGACAAAAAGTAGTTGCTGCTGTTGTGGTGGTTGTAGGCGTTCTGACAGAAAATCTTCTGGTATCCTCTGCCGTTGTGACTTTAGTCCAAGCTAAAGTAACTGCTCTGTCCTGTAGGTGATCTTGAATAATTTAGTGTTTATCAGGAGGAGAGAAATTCAAACAACCACCAAAAACAATCCCACAGAAGCCATATTTCTGCTCACCACAAACTAAAATGTTTTACATAAAAAGCACCTGGTGGAAAAAAACCTCAACCCTTAAGGACTGTATTTTCTCAAACAAATGCACAAAGAAAAACAAAAAGTCAAAAAGGCCTGAGCAGCAGCACCTAGTCTGTTTTATAATTTATTATTGATTAATTGTCCTCTTTTCATCTTTCTGGTAAAGCAGATTGAATGAAACTGCACTATAAATAAAGATGATTATTGCTATTATTATTTTATTACCATTACTCAGAAGTGCTGAATTCTTCTGATAACATGGAAGATAATGCTGCAGGATCAGAGGGCTGATGTAAGACGCTGATCTTCGTCTCAGAATGGGGAGTTTGAGTCCATGGAGAGGTTTAGAGAAACAAGTTCATTCCTGGTAAGTAGATCCACTCCTTCCAGAAAAAAAAGATGTCCAAAAGACATTTCAATATTCTCTGTAAGTCCTGGGAAATGGGTGGAGGAAATGAGAAGTGGTGTTTCACATATAAAGCAGGTCACAAACAGAGAAACAATTCAGTTTCTAAATTATGTATTTATACAGTGCTTTTGTCGATGACCCCATTTACACTCGGTCGTTTCATACCTCTCGAGCATCAGGATTGTATCCGGGGGGCTAAGCCATAGAAAATGCACCCAGGATGCGTTTATATCTGATTTAAATCTGATGGATCACACTGCTGCAGGAGGAGCTTTGAGAGACATCAGAGCAACTTATTAAACAAGCATAATCAGTCCTTGTTTACCAACCGACCACGGGCAAAATCCACCGGGGCAGATACTGTAGCACATTACAGACACATACCACTGTCCAGAACTGCCAATGTTGCTCTAAAATCTCAGGATACTTTTCTGCATTAATGCTGCATCACAGAAGTGGGAATGACCTTCACCAAGGGCCCTGACCCGACCCCATACCATGCCAGAGCCTGGCATATGGACTTGTTCCTCATAACAGTCTGGATGGTCCTTTTTTATCTTTGGTCCAAAAAAGATCCGTTATACTGATGGGTCTGAGCACAATCCCTGTTCCAACTGTATGATGGTCCATCCCAGATGCCTCCGAGCCCAGAGAAGCCGACGCCCCTTCTGGACATGGTTATAAGATAAGGCTTCTTTTTAGCACAGTAACGTTTTAAGTGGTACCTGTGAATGTAACTCTGTATTGTAGAGCTTGATAAAGGTTTGATAAAGGAATCCCTTGTCCATGTGGTTCTATCATCTATTGATGAATGATGGTTCTTGATGCAGTGCCGTCTGAGGGAGCGGAGATCACCCCTGTTCAGTTTAGGCTTTTTAGGAAATTCCTCCAGATTCCTTGAAACATTTAATGATATTATTCTTTGTAGAGGGAGAATTATGTAAATCCCAGAAATGTTCCAGAAAGACCTTCTTTTTCTGACACATTTGGTGATAAACTGGGGATCCTCTGATCATCTTTACTCCTCAAAGACGCAGCCCTTTGTGGATGCTGCTTTTTTACCTCATTACTAGTCCTAATTTGCCCATGCAGGAATGGATGTTTATTAACAAATGAAATGAAGGTGAAAATCGCAAGTAACTGTAAGAAACACAGTGTGTGTGTTTTGTTTGCCTTTCCAAACTGTCCCAACCTTTTCTGAGTTAGAGCTGTAATACAGTCATGTCAAAACGGACCAGAATCCCAAAGGATCATTTCAATCGTCAATTTAGGATGCACTGGGAGAAACGGAGGTTCATACAGTAGATTAGAAGCAATGCAGAATACACACGATAGCCAGAGGTGTGCTGCAGGCCAGCATGTTGAACATCTACATTATCCACCTGTGTGTATGTGTGTGTGTGTGGGTGTGTGTGTGTATGGACGAGTGTTATGAGCAGCTGTGTGATCGATGTTTCCATAACCAAGACCTTGTGCCACTGTCATCTCCCTAACGTCAAAAGCAGACTTCCTCTCCCATCAATCACACATCACTTTCAGTCCACCTGACAAACTGCAGAGCTGATTTATGTATGCGTGGTTTAAATAAAGATTAGATGTCCAGCTCTAATCCATCATTAATCACACCCTTCCTCGTTCAGCCGCTCTCATTTCTTCTTCTTTTATAGTGTGTAGTCTGAAAAGCATTTCCTTGCCTACATGTAGAGTGTGGAGAAAGTGATAAACCATTGCACTCCGGCGTCCCGATGGCAGATAACAGTTATGCTTTATCGCTTTATTAGGTACACCTCCTTGTTTCCATTTGATCAGTTCCACTTACCATGTAGACGCACTCTTTGGTTCTACTATTGGGTAGCAGACAGTGTTCATAATGTAAACAAGAACTATGATGGAAACTATTCGTTGATGACCTATTTTTCACAATGAAAACAAGACTAGACCTGATTTAATGTTGATAAGGCGTATGTGCAGCCTGATGTCGTTAGCTTGTCGTTCCATTGACTTTTAAGTACATTTTTAAATAAGCAGATTTAACAATGACCGCATTGGAGCCTCTATGTTGATTGTACTGCTGTTCTAGCAATCACTTATGCAGTCGGAGTTGCACTAATTATAAACAAAATCCTGGTAAATCCAAGAGAAACCGTACTGTATTTAAATACTGCACTGTTTAAATAGAAACATCATATCAGAAAAAGTCAGCATGTGTAATATTAAATAAATGCAAAACATAACAGCTTTTAAGCTATTGTTTATCAAAGTTAAAATCGTAAAACCTTGCATGACAAAAATGCATGACGAAAATTAGGCTGAATATTTTTGAAACTAGACTAAAATGTTTTCATTTTCGTGGAATAAAACTAAATTAAAATAATTAAATGACTAAAATGTTACTAAAATGAATATAAACTTTAGTCAAAAGCTTAAGACCAAAACTAAATCAAAACCAGCTGCCAAAGTTAACTCTGGTGGTGGATCTGGTGCTGCTGGTGCAGTGCTGCTGGAGTACTTTAACACCTCGGTCTCTGAGCTTTGACATGAAATCCATGTCACGCCTCAGAATGCCAAGAAACTGAATATATGGGTTACAAACTTTAAAAAAAAGAGCAAACTGGATCTGATTATAATAAAAAAAGAGCAGAAGGTCACAAGAGTTTACAGTTTGAAATAAAGAAGGCTTACAGAGCTTCACTTGTTGCTTCATTTAGCAGCACGACCTAAATCCCAAAACAAATGTGGCAGAGACTCAGTGATGCTGCAGACAGAGATTCAAACAAAAGGTCTGATTTGAGCCAGCAAAATGGCTAAAAAGAACACGGCTGCTGCACGGTGGATTCACGGAACTGAGTAAAACCTCACTGAGCTCTTTAAGGACGAACTTCACACTGAGGATGCTGAGGTCAAAGAAAAAGATCCTGTTGTTCTTTTTGGGTCGAAACACCAAAACTACGCAAGTGAAGGACACATATGAAGCTTCACACACTTCTGAAGAAACACAAACCGACCTTTACCGGTGGGAGGACGTGATGATCATCAGCATATGGTCTTCAGAAAGAGTGGTGGTGAAATAGAGCTCTGTAAACACGGCTTCAGAATCAGAGCAGCGATTAGAGCCTAATGGCAGTAAGGTAGCACTTTAAAGGAAGAAGAAGCCTGCTTTTATAATAAAGTGCCGACAGGGTGTTCGGTGTCACACACACTTCCAACGCTCGGCTGTGTTTTGTATGAGCTTTAAAGGCTTAGAAAGCTCAATCAGAAAGCACTTAATCTGACTGAATAGAGAAACACGGAAACACAGTGTATATGACCAGAAGTCTTACCGAGACCGGCATCAACCACCAGGAAGTCAGTCCCTCAGACTCAGTGCTCTACCAGCTCAGGGTTTGGTCCTCCAAAGTCTTCTCCTTCTAACATCTAGGGAGTTTTTCTTTGCTACTGTCGCCCTAGCCTTGCTCAGTTAGAGCTGCTTTGAGACAAGACTCTGTTATAAAAAGCGCTATAGAAATAAATTTGACTTGCCAGGGCAAACCGACCAAGGGTGCCCCCTTATGACACAAGCAATGTCATATTTATGGCAAACTGTGTCAGAAGATAAACCCATTCTGACTCTACACAGTATCTAAAATATTCAGTATATTATCTTATTTTAATAATTTTATTCTATTTAAACATGCTGACTGTGTCCATTTAGTTCAGTGTTATTCTTAGTATTTATTTTTTTATTTATTTTGCCTAGGTTCGATTGATGTCCATGAATAATTTGGGGGAATTATTGTGACATGTATATGTAATATCAGTCCATGGCAGGTGAGCTTCATTCCGACTCCTTGAGTAGCGTTTAATAATGGCTGTGACAGAGCAGCGCTGAGGTCGTGGGTGCAAATGGATTCTGACCAGACGGACTTGACATCTGTAATGCAAATGACTTTTAGAACGAATTCCTCCACATTATGGATTAGGATAATTACAAAATAATTGCACTCAGACTCTGGATTTTAAACATGTTTAAGATAAGACGTGAACTTTGCCTTTTTTTTGCTTATTAAGTTCTTATTTTTGTGAATATATGGGATGAAGTAATTGTACGGTCCTGCTCCTCTGCCAATTTGCTTTTTTAATCCAGTCTAATTTTATCCAATTTGCTTTTAATTAATTCATACTGAAGTATGTTAATTATCGCTTTCACTGCTGATAAGAGCCAGGTCGTGCAGGGGTGGTTTCAAACACAGGTGAAGTCTACAAATTAAACAAAGTTTAAGCGAAGTCAGGACATGGCAGGCTCGGACCTACGAATGGCTTCGCTCTGTGTACATAATGTGGCATGATCAGCCTAAACATGAGCTAAAACATCATCAGATTTTCACACAAGTCCTAAAAGTAGATCAAGATAACCCCCATTTATTTATTGAGATAAATGGTCTGATATTACATATCTATGAGTGGTAAAAGTATGTGAACTTCTAGGATTAGCAGAATCAGGTGTTTCAATCAGTGGGATGATCAATCAAGTGGGAGTGGACAGTCTGTTATATTTAAAGAAGAGGAATCTATAAAAGTGTGATCTTCACAACACATTTGTGGAAGTGTGTCATGGTACCAACAAAGTAGATTTCTTTTCTAATGAGCTCAGATATAGTCGTTGGAGCTCATCAGGCTGGAAAAGGACAGGGATTGGACTCCACCAATCCACAGCCAGACAGATTGTATAAAAATGAGGAAAACTCAAGTTCATTATTACTCTCCCCAGGAGTGGCCGACCAATAAAGATCACTCAAGAGCAAGGTTACAAAGGAACCCAGGGTAACTTCTAAGCAACTCAAGGCCTCTCTCATATTAGTAATGTTAATGTCCAAATTCCAAATATAGAACTTGCTTTCGATGAGAAGCGTTATGTGTAGGGCTGGGTATCGCCACTGATGTCCTGAATCGATTCGATTCTGATTCACAAGGTCCCGATTCGATTTCATAATGACTCAGTTCGGGATATTTCAGGTACAGTACCAGGATTTGTTTGGATATGTAAAGAGATGTTCAGGCAACTCCTTTTGTTATTGTACAAAGAACACTCAACATACCGGCTGCTTTACTCAAAGGTTTACGTCTAAGTGAAACCACGCGGTTCCAGAACATTAATGATTAAACAATGCTTTATGGACCTATATCTCCCATATAAAAGTTGCCAAAGCCTCAGTTTTTTTGGGCATGGGCAAATGCCTTCTCTAGTGGAGGCTGTTTGGCGTCTGGCGTGTTTTGAATATCAGGGTGCTGTCTCGCTAAATGGTTTCTAAGATTTGTCATATTTCCACAGTATTTCACCTTCACGTGGCACAGCTTACATACGGCTTTGCTTTTGATTTTCCCTGTTTTTTTAATCTAAAGTGTAACCAGACATCTTCTTTTAGGTGCTGCTGTGCCTTCACATGACTTTAAAGATCGGTCTCGAGTTTATATGAATCGATATCGGGTCATTCAAATAAATTAAAATTTGATTTTTTAATCCCACTCCTGGGTATGTTTGGAGAAAAGAAAACCCTGCATTCCAGTGTAAGTCCCTTATATAATTTGTGAAACATGGTGGTGGTAGTATCATTGTTTTTCTGTTTCGCTGCATCTAATCCAGGACAGCTTGTGATCACTGATCACCTCACCTTGCCAGAGGCGGGATTCGAACCAGGGAGGCTCAGCATAGGCTCACTGGTACCTCTGGTCTTCATAAACAGTCTTTGCAGTCTTTAGAGTTTTTGATCTCTGTGTGTATCAGCTGCGTTACGTCTCATTTCACAATGGGCAGGTTTTTAAATCATTGATGTCAATGTATACTTTATATACTATTTCTAACTCAAAATCATTGATCCAAAACATGCAGCTCATGTCACAAACCTCTCTAGAACGTCTGCATTTCCCCTCTAACCTCATTAAACCCACAAGGTCATCCACAAGGACAGCGCCATCAGCCAAGGCACGAGCAGGTGTGATTTTCCCATAATGCAATTCTCTGTGGACCTGCAGCAGTGTGGACCAGATGTGGATCAGCAGCAGGTCACATGAGCACCTGATGTTCCCCTCAGAGAGCAGAGATCCCTCAGGCCTCCTGTCGAGCTCATGACTGACAAATAAACATTAATTTTACAATCCACAGTGTCTTCATCTAAAGAGGAATTAATTCCATTAATTACTGTATATAAAAAAAGAAATAATATAATTTCATCACCTGCGCTCTCGTTTGTCACTTATTTAACTATTTCCATAAAAAGATTCATCATATGGCTTCATACTTTATCAAAACCAACTCTGTTCTGTCCTAAAACTAGTTTATTTATTTATCTTTTTGTGAACATCATCCCACACTAAAGAATAAAAGATTTACTGTATGTCAAACTCTCTGTAGTACTGACAGAAACGCTTTTATAAAATCATGGCAAACCATTTGATTTAAACTTTAATATGACCAAATTGCTGCTTTTAATAAATTATCTGCATATACTGTATCGTCAGAACGCTTTCATTCATCCATTTTCTTCCTTTTTTTTTTTATATATGAATTTTTCATACTATATGTTTCTTCTAAAATAATTATTTTCTGTCTTTTCTTTTATTCCTGTTTTTCTTCTAGGATTGGGATCAGGTATTAGGTATTGAGTTTTGATATTGATATTGGAATTGAGTATTTGAATTGGGGATTGGGTATTGGAATTGGGTATGCAGATTTGGATTGCATGTATGGATCGTGTGTTGGGATTGGCTGTGAACAAATACTGGAATTAGGTATTTGAGTTGGATATTGGGAATTTGGTATAGAGATTGGGTATTGTGATCAGTGTTTTAATTGGATTTTGGTATTGGGATTAGGCAGAGTGATTTGTATTGATAATAGAGATTGGGTTTTGAGATTAGGACTGGGTATAACAATTGGGTTTTGTGATTAGGTATTGGTTATTGAGATTAGGTGTTGAGGACTAAGTGTTCATTATAGGGATTGGGCTGGCTATTTTGATTGGGTGTTGAGGATTGGGTATAGTGATTTGGACTGATTAAGGGTTAAGGGTACTGGGATTGGGTATAATGGTTATTGTTATTGGTTATTGGATTCTCCATTGGTATTTCGATTGGGTATTGTTATTATTATATTGTGATTGGTTGTTGGGATTTCCAATGGTATTTTGATTGGGTATTGTTGTTATTATTATTATTATTATTATTATTATTATTATTATTATTCTGTATTGTGGGTAGATGAAGGGATTCAGTCTATGCAGTCTACCAGTAAAATTGGCCATGGCTGATGCATTTGTAAAGAAACATGTTTCCATGGCGATGCTATTGATATCAGCCAGGTTGATAATGGACACTCCTCTCCATTTGCTTCCATCAGGTGGAATTATGGGTAAAAACTCCCCAGCAGTGTGTCATTACTGAAGCTCGGCATGCGTCAGGGATAAAAGACCAGAAACCAGAGCTAACACACACACACACACACACACACACACACACGGTGGAATTTCGCAGTGGAATTAAATTTTGTTTGTTTGGTTTACAATTATTAGTATTTATTTTATGTGTTTTTATGGAGTTTGTCCCTTTTTTAGTGTTATTATTTTATATCAAGTTGAAAGGTGTTTTTAAATTGTGTTCAAATTATTATTATTATTATTATTATTATTTATTTGCCTAACTGAATGAATGAATGAATGAATGGCTTAAAACAAAAGGGTGAAATAATCAATTAAAGGAACAATAATTGTTTGTAATGTGTCGGGCCACATGGAAGGTTACTTACTTTAAATATTATAACCTAAATTGGATGAATGAATGCACGAATGACAGTTAATTAATATATTTATTGATTGAATAATTAATTAAGGGGTGAATAGATAGAATAGTGAATAGTGTGGCTGAATGTTTATTGTCTGGATTAACAAATGAATAATGGATGATGAAATGATTAATGGTTACTGACTGTAATGAATTAATAAATAAATATTGATTGATTGAATGAATTAACAAATTGTGGAATTGATTAAATGACTGAATAGAGAAATGAATGGATGGATAACTGAATGGAGGAATGAATGAATTGCATATTCAAGAAAGGTCATTTAGGCTGATATGCAGGTGAGACAAAGTATGTGAACCCTTTCGTTTAGCTGGCAGAACCTCGTTGCGGATCAGGCTTGGTGGTGAGGAGGAGGCTTAGCTCTTGGCTGTTTGGTCCCCTTTTTCTTTACCTCCCACATTCCTGAAACATGCCTAGTTGCTAAAATTGAGTTTAATGATAAAGCATAGCCTTCTCCACCTGCACAAACGTCTTCAGCATACATCACTATATAAACACTGGGGACACTGACTAGTGGATCCAGTGGGTAGGCGATCACACAATTCAAAGCAGCTTGGGTGGTGCAGTTGCATAAGCCTGGTGTTACATGGTTCCTCTAGAGCAGGGTCCTGCCCCATATATTTCGTACATGTTCATTTGTCTTGATGAAAAACTGGTTTGATAACATTTTAATCTCAAGGTTAAGGGCAATAAACACATCCAATCAAGCGTTAAAGAGCCTGTGCAGGTAAACAGAGAGTAAATCCAGATCTAATCTCTTGAAGCTCATAAAGCTGCCTTTCATTAGACATCGTTACAGCCGCTGATCTTCCGGCACAGGCCGAGCTTTGTCATCACCGGAGACGATCGTAAAGTGAAAGCCTGGACTGGTACAACGGCGAGTCTTTTATTTAAACCGATTTAACAGTGTGGGTTTATAATCGCTTGACTCCGTGTAGGAGATGGAATCACTCGGACCTCATTAGGCTTCCATAGGCACGTTACGTTCTCATTTGACTAAGCTCTGGATCTCATTGTGTTCGTGCAGAGCTAAAAGTGCACGTCTGCATTTTTATTTCCGCCCTCAAGGTCAAGGTCGCTCTCAATAAAAACGCACGGGATTCGTTTAAGGGACCGTCAAAGAGCTTTTTATGCTTTGGAATGAGATTCAGTTTGAGCCACATCTTTTGCGCAGGGGGAAAAATATGTTTGGACCAATTTAGACAAACCGGGCCACCTAAAGCCAGGTGGGAGGAAATCAGAGCAGACTGTGGACATCAGGAGTACATGCCAAACCCCACACATACAGTACCTGGTCATGGGGAATCATAAGGACAATTGGTTTTGAGCTAAGATTAGAAAACACCTTTTGATTATTCATAGTCCAGAGTTTATAAAGTAAACCCACTCTTGTATTTAATAAATGTGGCTTCATTAAGTGGAAAAAACATTTACTGTAGATACCAGGCAATCATGAACATCTTAATTGGATTAAGGTCTGGCTCTTTAATGCAACGTCCACGTGTTCTTTTTTTAACACTGCACCAGTCTGGAGTTTGGACCCAGTTTTAGAGAGAACTGAACTGACCTTGCTCATTTGCAAGGAAGTGAAGAAGCAAGCAATGTTTGCTTGGAAAAAAAATAACAATAATGTGTGTGGTAAGGATAACGATATTAGTCAGACGCTCACAATGTAGGCAATTTAGAACAACCAATTAACCTAACGCATGTCTTTGGGAGGAAACCTCCAAGAGTACTCGACAGTACCCAGAGACAACCCATGTGGACACATAGAGAACATGCAAACTCCACACAGATGGAGTCCTGGGTCGGGATTGAACCAGAGACCTCCGGTGCGACCCAGTCTAAGGTTAGGTTGCAAAGCGTGAGGGGGAAATGTAAGACAGGAAATCATATGGTGCCCTAAGGGTGATCAGGAGAAGTCATGTAATCTCCTGGACAAACTAATTAGTCACCCTTAGGGTTTAAGGTGGTAGTAACTACAGGCTCCTGCAGATGGCGCTGCACGAGGATGGTATAAATATCTGCGTGCTGTGCGATGGGATTTGTAGATTGAGGAGAGGTGATACCGTGCAGTGACTGCCTCGTTCGATGTGTGGAGAATGGGTCACAAAGCAGATGTTACAAAAAAAATAAACATAAAATAAAACATAAACAGTAGACAATTTACAAGTTAATTTATAGTAATTGAAACATATTAGTTTAAATGTCTCGTACCTACATATGTATAAACTTTAATTGCAGGACCAAGACTTAAAAATAAAATAAAATCATTGAATTTCATTGCACCTGTTGTTCTGTGTCTCAGGTGTTTAATATGTATGTCACTATGTACTTTTATAAATTTCCCATCATTAATAACTTATATTAATGCCTCTTGCTAGTTTTAAAAAATGAAATTTAATCCAGTTAATGCTAAATGTGTTAAACCCACAGATCTCATACTGAAGGGATTACATTATCCCTTATGTTAGTCCTCATATTAGCTTCTGTCATGGCAAAGACTAGATTCCAGACCTGTAAAACTCTATTACTTACAGTCTGGCTTACCTTTTTTCAATAAAAGATAAACAATTGTAACGCTAGGAGGCCAGAGGAACGAGGAGACGAACGCGGGTGAGAAAAGGAGGATTTATTAACAACAATGCAAACAAAAGGGAGGCACAGCGAACGGAAAAAGGCGAGGACTGAAAAAAGGGTGGATAACGAAAAACTAGGCCGAAGCCGAAAACGGGCGTGAAACAAAAACCAAAACGGGTAGGAAAAACAAAACTACACGATGACGCAAAACGGGTGGAAACTAAACAAAACCACGGAAGTGAACAGAGCAACCAGTACCTTAACGGTTGACCAGGGTGACATGGAAGGGTGAGGCACGTAGGGACGTGACGAGCAGTGTGGCGCGTAGGGACGCGGCGACGAGCAGTGTGGCGCGTAGGGACGCGGCGACGAGCAGTGTGCGCGCGTAGGGACGCGGCGACGAGCAGTGTGGCGCGTAGGGACGCGGCGACGAGCAGAGTGGAGCGTAGGGACGCGGCGACGAGCAGAGTGGCGCGTAGGGACGCGGCGACGAGCAGAGTGGCGCGTAGGGACTTGGCGACGAGCAGTGTGTGCGCGTAGGGACGCGGCGACGAGCAGTATGGCGCGTAGGGAGCGGCGACGAGCAGTGATGGCGCGTAGGGACGCGGCGACGAGCAGTGTGGCGCGTAGGGATAGCGGCGACGAGCAGTGTGGCGGGTAGGGACGCGGCGACGAGCAGTGTGGCGCGTAGGGAGGACGCGGCGACGAGCAAGAGTGGCGCGTAGGGACGCGGCGACGAGCAGAGTGGCGCGTAGGGACGCACGCGGAGCGACGAGCAGAGTGGCGAGTAGGGACGCGGCGACGAGCAGAGTGGCGCGGTTTGCGGCGCATTAGGGACACGGAAGAGTACAAACGATAAACCGCGAGATGAGTCTCTCGCTGGCGGCCTTTATAGGAAGTCCCACGGCTGATGGTGATCAGAGTGATCACCGTGGGGCTTCCTAATTGGTCCGTATAACGGTGCGCGCTGCCGTGGCGCGTGACAACAATAAACGTGTCTTCTTCCTTAAGCTCCCTAAGCAAAAGCTGAGACAAGAGACACCCACACCCCAAAATGTTAGCCGCAGCCCTATCACCCAATGACCATACACAATAGAGTTTACTCATAAGCAGCAGCCAGTGTCCCTATTTCACTGACCAACATTGAGATTTAATTAATTAACTACCATTTCGTACGAGCTGAAGCTGGCTTTCTGAGTCCTCAGTGCTCCATGAGGTGGGTGTCGGGTTTGTTTGTTGGCTATGTGACCAGACCTGGGGGTGAGCCGACATTAATATAGATCATAGATTCCTGCATGAGCCCAGATAGGAAGGTTTGGATGTTCTGGAGAGGAATTAGTGCTGCTTTATTATAAACACCAGAATAAATGCGGGGTAAAGTCATGAAAAGTGAATTTTTAAGTGTAAAGTGAATCGGCGACGTCGTGATAGTCGGTGAATTGATGGATTCTGAACTATCCTGGCTTGATATTTTCTGCTCCAGTGAAGTTTGACCTTCATGTCAGGATGAACTCGGCGCCTTGAGCTTCTTCCTCATGTTAAAAGTGTTTTCCTTCCAGCAGAACCTCGGCACTGATAAAGTGTGTGTCGTACAGCCTAGAGAGCAAATCTGCTTCTATTAAACATGACAGGAACACACACACCCACACTCACACACACACAGAGGCAGCCGTACACACTCTGTCTCTGCAGACGCCGGTGTCACATCAGCTCGGTGCCCAGACGAGCGAGAGCAGACATCATCATGTTCAAACACAGCTCATTAAACACTATTAGCTCATCATCAGAGCTAATTGAATCCCCTCCTGACTCCTAAACAGCTTTAGGGTCACAGATAAAGAGGAACGAGCGGAACAGGGCGCTGCCCGTCCTAATGATAGTGATCATACACATGCGTCGCCTGGTCCTGCGCTATCGACGGGAGGCCTTCTCATCACAGGTGGAGACTGAGCCGTGTTCAGGATCCCGGACTGCCCACCCTCTTCTCTTTCAGGAGATCTGTTACAGAAACATAAAAAACATGGACTGGACCTGAACATGGACATTTCAAACGAAAGAAAAGCGAAACCTAATGGCTTTCAAAGTGCAGCAGAAATGAAATCAACAGCGCACTTGTTCCTTTTCAAACGCTGAGTCGAACGTGCTGAGCGGCGGCAAATGAAATCCATCAGAAAAAGCAGCGGAGCTCGCGATCGACTCCCTCAGCTTCAGCAAAGAATTCTAGTTTTTACTAAAATCATCCTGTATAGTAAAAAAGCTTTCTTTTAGTATTTAACCCTTCCCGTGGCTTGGTGCTAAGAACCTGCTGCTGGGTATGGCTGCTCCTGAGCTAAGGGCTTGAATACCAAACGGGACTTGCAATGTGAAGGTACATTCATGGGGCGTTGTGATAGACTGGTGCCCTGTCCAGGGTGTACCCCTGCATGTGTCAAATCTAACTTACTGCAACGCTCTTCTGATGGGTCTTTCCATACATTCCGAATAGAACAGGTTTCAATTCACGTTCTAACATGTCACTGCTGTGTTCTCTTTATCGGCTCCCTGTAGCTGCTTTAAAACCTAAAGGCTCTTATCAAACCCTACTCTGAGGTACAGAGAAGGGTTTGATAAGACTATTCAAGACTTCAAGACTAAAGCTTGGCTCAGGTGGACCCACGGCGCAAGAACATAGAAGGACAAACATCAAGACTCTTGCTTTCTTCAAACAGCGACTGAAGACTCACCAGTGTTTCCGCTACATATATTTTGTAGCGATGGCCCACCTCTGCAAAATTATTGTGGTCACTGCTTCAAAACTTTATTAAATGTCATGAAATCACAAACCTCTGCAGGGGGCTTTTAATTTGAAATGGCGAAATGAGAGTGAAAGGAAAGTGGAGAGCGATTATGCCCAAGAGAGGGAGAAGACAGACAGAGGAGAAAGGGTAGGTTAAATTTAGTTAAGATAGACATATTTTAAAGTTTAAAAGAACATTAGCAGCATAACGAAAGCCCGCCGCACGCTGGCACCGGGCCAAAGCACCGCCGGTGCTCCATGACTCCGAGCATTGTTCAGTTCATAATCGCGTCACATTTTGGCAGAACCACCTTAAATTAATGCCACAACTGAGACCACAGAAAGCCACAGTAGATCAAATCTGACTTAAAATGTACACAGAGAAAAAGAGACAGCCTTTAAACAAATGCTTAAGGATAAGTTTACTTTTGGGGGGTGGGGTGGGGGTTTGGAGCTGACTGAAAAAATCCTAGAGTCCTCCAGTGCACATCTCCTCACTCGGAACTTAAGTGAAGACTTAAGTTTATTCTTTAAGCATCTTATTGCTAATCTCTTTATGACTACTTGTGATTGTTAGCTACATCTAGTCCTAACTGTCAGAGTGCCAGTGGTGTCTGCAGGCACCACAAGAGGGCGTCAGAGGTTAGACAAAGTAGGCAGCCCTGTCATCTACATTGCCCAGAAGCCAGGACACAACATGTTAATGCAATGCTTCAGTGTGGTTTCTTTATATGAGATGCTGCTGGTAAAGGTGGCAAACCTGGCACCCCAGATGGTTCCATAAATTATCTAATGTTGCTTCTGTTTTCTTGGTCTAGTTTCTTGCATATATTTTTAATATGGGCTCCCCAATGTGTAACAACAATCTAATTGCCCCACCCACCACCGCAGGGATATGGGATTGTGTCGCAGTTATGCCTTCCAAAAACCTCAGGTTTTAAAACTCACTGAGCACAGGCCGATACACCCTGAGGGTTCCATAAACACACCATCTGACCGTCACGTTGTAAGCTGCATTTTGGATTTGAATCCAAATCCCAACAGGAACAGTCATTTTCAGCTACTGGCACTTACCACTGAGTCACCCGGAGCTGCCCGAGACCTCTACGAGTTTATCTACATGGAAATGCCTGGATAGTTCAACCTGGTGCCACTGAAATGATTCTTGTTTATTCAAGCATGGAGTTGAGGGATGAAGAAGCTCTTAACCCTTTCAGTGAGCTCCCAAATGTTCAGCTATTCCTTTTTGTGCCTTTTGAGAGTGTTCCCTAGAAATCTGTAATGTGGGGTAACCCCATGTTTTGCCTAATGTCTCACATATTGAATGATACCTTCTAGAACTCGCTTATAAATAAATCTGATTCTTAACATGCTGTTTCTTTTAGTTTGTCCCTCTCTATATCCTGAATGCTTGGGTTGCTGATGCGCCTGCTGGTTCCTTTCCAAGCCTGAGACGTGGATTTGTTATTGGCTGGGAAAACGTGTGTTTATGTCCATAAATTAAAGCAGCTTGTGTTTGCATACGTGGTGTCCAATGGTCAAAACAGGAGGCTTGGTGGGAAGACTCTGGACTACTAATCAGAAGGTTGTCAGAAGCTACTAACCTACCCCAAGCTGCTCTTGTTGGGCCCTTAAACTGAGCCCTAAGCATCGTAGTACTCAGCACGCAAGCTGTAATCAGACTAATGCATTATTTCAGTGCGGTTTCTTTATACGAGATGCTTCTGGTAAATGATTTGATTGTGTGTCTATATATATATATATATATATATATATATATAGCATGAGCTGAGCATGCAGTTCTGTCTCAGGCAGATATGTAAATGATTACAGGTGTCTCCTGATTGTTAGGCTCTTAAATCAGGCCCTAAACATCTTACTCCTCAGCACATAAGCTGTAGGTGGGTTTGGATTAGAGCTCCGGCTGAGTGCTGTATAACTAACCCTGATGTGACGGACTCTTCAGATGTCTGATTTTATTTCTCTATCTTTTATCGGCCTCAGCTTTGGGGTTTTAACATGACTGAATGGTTCAACATCTAGAGTTGGCAGATCATATTGTAATATTAATATTTAATGATGACTCTTATAGATAAAAGAAAAGGTTAAGGCTTATATATGACTGATTTTCTGTTAGGGTTGTAGCGGGGAAACTTCAGGGATGATTTTTATCCTCTGCCGCAGGTCGATTTCTGTATGAACTAAAACACGGGTGCAAAGCAAGACAAGTATATCTATTACAGAGAGGGAGAAAAGGAGAGGCTGATGTTTAATGATTTGGAGAGAACTTTGTCAAATAAAAAAGTTCACAATTTGCACAGCCTGAGCCTGATGCCCCGAGGCTGGATCTGACATCATCTATCCTGATTTGGTTCCCCTTCCCATTAGTTTTCAATAATACATTTTTGACAGGGGGAACCTTACCTACTCGGTTCTGTTAAGCCTGTGATCTTGATGTAGTGTTGAAGTTAAGTGGCAAAAACTCAGTTTGGTTAAAGTATTGAAATACTTTCTTAAATTCAAAGTTTTATTAAGCCCTTGTGGCATCAGCGTGAGCAGACTGAATGCTGAGAAACATTTGGCTGATGCTTATAAGCACAGAGATGATGATGATGAGTGATCCCCGGTTCGATCCCAGCCCCAGATTCCGCCTGTGTGAAGTTTGCATGTTCTCCCAGTGTCCCTGTGGGTTTACTCCAGGTACTCCGTTTTCCTCCCACGTTCCAAAGACACGTGTTGTTTCTAAAGTAATGTGTGTACGGGTGAGTGAGTGTGTCCCCGTAGGGTTGTTCCTGCCTTGTACCCTGTGGCTGCCAGCTTTTCCCAGACCCTGTCCAGGATTAAGCGGATGAGAAAGTGAATGAATGGATAAAGGAATTAATGAATTTCCACCAAACTGTGGCCAAGAGAAGAATTTTTTATCACCAGGGAACTGCAACCAATTAAACAGGCTGAGATAAATGCTGAACAAACAAGCAATCAAAAATAATGGGGAAAAGTTTGCCCCAAAAAATTCACCAAAAGCAACACCTTATTTGAAACTGGATGTCCATATTTCAGTCTTGTAATATCTACATAATAAAACTGGAGTATTTACAAAGTACATACAAGGCCATAGTGGTCTTTCACCTGTACAGACAGCAAGTGAAGACATATATTATGCAGGTTTGCATTTTCATTTACGAAAGATTTTTGCTCATTTCTAGCGGTTTTAAAAAAAAAAAAACAATCTCTACATTTAATGTTCAATACCTGGCCAAATAAATCAGAGTTTCATCCTAAATTTGTTGGTTCAAACCAACAATAAAAGATCAGCTTTATCAGGATCATGTGCGTTGAAGAAGTTGGAGAAGTGTGTTATGGTGTATGCTATAAAAAGAAAATGCTAAAAAGAAAAGCAACTTAAGCAGCAAAATATAATATGTTGCTTTTGTTTTTTACATTTTCTCCTCGCATTTTCTCGTCTTCACATTTGCAGTGCAAAGGGGATGATCCCCTGACTGACCTCCTCTCCTTTAGCCACAGTAGTTCGTGCCTGAATGTGGTGTCTGTGGTAACCTAGCGGGTAAGGTACTGGACTATGGACTAGAAGGTCCAGGGTTCAAATCCCACCTCTGCCAAGCTGCCACTGTTGGGTCCTTGTGCAAGACCCTTAACCCACAATTGCTTGGATTGTGAGACTGTACCAACTGTAAGTCGCTCTGGATAAGGGCGTCTGCTAAATGCTGTAAATGTAAATGTGTCTGATTGCGATGGCCCAACTTATTTTTATATGTCGACTTCACGATGGGAATCCAATAACAAACATAAATACACATTAAGCTGAAACCTAGGCAAGAACAGTACTGTATAAAATATTATTTGTTCATTTAGATTTAATTTGGAAGATGTATGAAATATAAAAACCTAGAGCAGCAGAGGAGCCTCGATTTGCAAACTGCTTCGTGATAACGTATGTCCAACCAAGTGTTCGGTTTCACTTTGCAGACACCCGACTGAACGCTGTGGGGAAACGACTTCAGCAATACTCTGTCGCTTTATCAAACTTCAGCGTTTCCATTCCAGCCTGCGAGTGAACGTATCATCGGTAAATCTGGATAAGCTGCAGTTCTGGGGGAAGTGTGATGAGTTGCTGTATCTCTCTATCCCTGTAGTGCAATACCTCCATCTTTCCTCCTCTCTTCTCTGCTCTCTGTATGAAGGCTGATTGGATCCTGTGGATGTTCAGGTCCAAATCAGGGCTCTATTCACATCCAAAAAATGTCCCCGAAAGTCAAAGTGATCTTGATCTCAGTCCAGCATGAAGACATTTAGAGCTGCTTCAGATATGCCACTGGAACAAATTCCTCCATTAATGGGAATTCTCCACTGGTAGTTTTATTTCAGTGCTGCTCTCTGTTCAGTGTGGGTTCGATGTTGTATGTGGGCTTAAGGTCTGTATTTCGGTCATAATCATGTTTTCTTAAGGTTTAACTAGACTGTGGTCAATTAGGTGACAGAGTTACAGGCTTTTTTGATCCAGTAAAGCCTTTTTAAAGCCCTGTTTGCTTACAGCACTTTAATGTGGTTTAAAACGAATACTCCTTTTCCAGACCAGAATATTTCAATACAGGTATTCACTACATAACACTATATTGTTCAACAATCCAAAGAATCTGGAATAATTTCAGTGCGTAAAGGGTAAGGGCACAAGTCTAAACTCAAGAGGGGTGATCTCCGCTCCCTCAGACGGCACTGCATCAAGAACCATCATTCATCAATAGCTGATAGAACCACATGGACAAGGGATTCCTTTATCAAACCTTTATCAAGCTCCACAATACAGAGCTACATTCACAGATACCACTTAAAACGTTACTGTGCTAAAAAGAAGCCTTATGTTATAACCATGTCCAGAAGGGGCGTCGGCTTCTCTGGGCTTGGAGGCATCTGGGATAATTGGGATTGGGATTGGGATTGTGCTTAGACCTATCAGTATAACAGATCTTTTTCGGAAGACCCTGAGATTTTAAAGCAACATAAGCTGCCTTCAAGACGACATCTTTATCAGGGACGTCCATGCATTTATCAACGAGGCAAAACACAAAACAAAACCACATGATGCACACATTACAAAGGCATGGCTGTGGAAGAAGAGGGTACAGC
Source organism: Ancistrus triradiatus (assembly GCA_025084515.1). NCBI lineage: Eukaryota > Metazoa > Chordata > Actinopteri > Siluriformes > Loricariidae > Ancistrus > Ancistrus triradiatus. The sequence goes on from JAJAGP010003038.1 coordinate 45,780, forward strand.
TACTGGACTGGCCCACCTGCAGTCCTGACCTGTCCCCAATAGAGAATGGGTGGAGAATTTAGAAACGAAAAATGCAGCAACAACGACCCTGTACTGTTCCACACCTTAAGATGTGTTTGGAGGAAGAACAAAACAAAATACCACCTGAAACACTCAATCACTTGGTCTCCTCGGTGCCAAAGCTGATGTTAAGTGCTGTGAGAAGGAATGGAAACATTACAAAGTGGTAAATGCTGTACCGTCTCAACTTTTGCTGGAATGTGTTGACCCTCTGTTGCAACTGCAAACAGTGATGATCTGACACTGTTACCATGGCTTGTAATTTGTGGGCAGAATATCGCTCTTTTCAGCTCCTGTCATTATTATTATTTTCACCACACTCTTAAATCAGTGATTTTATGACTCGGAGCTGTGTGGTGTCACTGGTGACCAAAGGGCCCTGATTCATCCTCAGTCTTGAGTGCACTTTGGGGCTTCGTAATGAAGAACTGGGTTATTTGATGGCGCGCATTAGGAGGACGATCATCTCTGAGAGTGCTGCTATTTCCTCCTGGTGCTTAACTCCACCGAGATGTACAGAGTGAGATGGAGAGGCAGCGATTAACTGGAGAGTGGACATCACACACACGGTGAACAGGCTCCGGACGGCCCAGACAGACCCCCAGTAGAGGGGATGGTTTGATCCACCGACAAGCACGAGCAGCTTTTCTTCTTCATTTCTCTCACGGACTCTTTCCCTGCCACTGTTTTCCTTTATAACGCTAACTCAGAGATCAGCTGGAAGTGGTCATTTGTTTTGAGGTTTTGCACAAAGCATTAAAAGCATCCAATCAGCTATAGACGTCTCCCAACACCACCCACTCCAAAACACACAATCTCTGCTCACGGGACATGTTTTGGAAGCGTGTGATCTGTTAGGACAGTCGGTGGTTACGACGTCGTATCCCGTCCGTGTTTCTGCCAGAGAAAAGTAATGATCTTTGCTTGGAGGAAACATCAAAGCTTCTGTGGAAAAGTGTTTGCTATCAGTATTCAGGACACTCAGGCACGTCGAGCTGTGAGCAATCAGCTCTGAAATATGGGAAAGCTTTATGCTGTAGGTGAGGCCGGAGAGCGCATGAATCTTTCATTTTCTGTCAATACTCGAGCACAACAAATGATGGAGGATGGATTAGGGCTCGGCTCCTCAGATCTGCTCTGAAGCTGCAGTTCAAGGATTTGCTGCTCGGAAAACCCCCAAAAGAACCTGCTTATGAACGCAGATCACAAAAGAGAACATCTGTACAGTTCTTCTAGATAACAAAAAATCTCATTTAGCAACCAGAAAGGACACAAACATGACAGTAAATGTTTAATACAGGTGCGAGGCAACCTGTGAACCAGGTCTCCTGAGTTTAAGGAATAATGTGGCACTCTAAAGCGTGAATCCTTCATAATGTTCTAGATTTCTTCATAAATATGAGCTACAACATCGTCGGCTTTATATACAAAAGTCTTAAGTACACAAAGAGAACCCAATTAAACAAAAACAATCCAGTATTACATATCTGTAAATCTTTCCTTTAAGTATCTGGTGTGGGGTATCTGAAATATTTGCAGTAGCTGTTGATCAGTCCTGCACATCAGCTTGGAGGAATTTGGTCTTGTTCATCCATACAGAACACCTTCAACTCTGGGATGTTGGGACGGCTCACTTCAGGTCCTTCCACAACATTTCCATTGGATTAAGGTCAGGACTTTGGCTTGGCCATTCCAAAACATGAACTTTATTCTTCTGTAACCATTCTTTGATAGAACGACTTGTGTGCTTAGGGGCAGTGTCTTGCTGCATGACCCACCTTCTCTTGAGATTCAGTTCATGGACAGATGTCCTGATATTTTCCTTTTCTCTGAATTCATTGTTCCATCAATGATGGTAAGTCATCCTGCCCAGATGCAGCAAAACAGGCCCAAACCATGATACTACCACCACCATGTTTCACAGGTGGGATAAGGTTCTTATGCTGGAATGCAGGGTTTTGCTTTTTCCAAACATAACGCTTCTCATTTAAAACAAATACTGCTATTTTGTTTATATAATGTTTTTCAGATTTGTCCATTTGCTATTTATCAAACTGTAGACAGGCAGCAATGTTCTTTTTTATTTTTTATTTTATTTCTTTATCATTAAGACTCATTTGACTATATAAATTAGTTTCATTCTTACATTTATCATCTAAACCCACCTAAGCAGGTTTGGTCCCTTTTTGAGTCTTGGTCCTCCCAAGGTTTCTTTCTTATAACGTTTAGGGATTTTCCTTGCCACTGTCGCCCTAGGCTTGCTCAGTTTGGGATTGGGCTTAGGTATGAGAAGATACAAGCTTGCCGTTGTCGTTCAGTGTTCTCCTGATGCTGGACGTCAACATCAGGCGATGAGGGAGACCTTTAGTTACTTAGAAGTTACCCTGGACTCCTTGTAATCTCACAGATTATTACATCTTGCTCTTAGAGTGATCTTTGTTGGTCGGCCACTCCCAGGGAGGGTAACAATGGTCTTGAATTTCCTCCATTTGTCTGACTGTGGATTGGTGGAGTCCAAACTCTTTAGAGATCCAAAGCTAAGGATTAAAGCTTCCAAAGCTTTGGAACCACAAAGTGTGTTGTGAAGATCATACTTTGATAGATCACTGTTCTTTAAATACAACAGGGAGTCCAGCCACTCCTGACTGAAACACCTGATTCTAATTTCACAGTTCACCTATATCAGCGAAAAGCTGATGATGTTTTAGTTCGTATTCATGCAGAAAGGTTTCACAAACTTTCCGCTGTATTTAAGTGAACTGAGTGCTGCATAATTTCAGATCAGATCCCTCCACGGTGGTGATTTACTGTAATTACTGATTTTCACCTCCCAAATAACACGGAAATAAACAAGTATACGATTTCAGAGGAAAACAAGCTAATTGGGTCCGCCAACAGAGATGAAACACTCGAATGTCGCCGTCACTACAGGCCGATCCCAAACCAGCCTGTTGCCATTCTCTCCTCAGCAGATTTATGGCTTTCACTGTGAGAGTGTGTTTCATGTTGGGTTTTGTTTTGTATTTGTTGTCCGTTGCTGAATGCACTCAGCGGGCGCACTGCGTTCCTGCGCTTCATTTACATTTTTGGAGCTATTCTGTTGACGGAGCATGAAGGACTGGCTCTGTTTGAAAGAAAACACTCCAGCATCCATGCAACCGCATTTCGTTTGAGTTGGGTGGATTCTTTTGTCCACGTTTTTATTAGTTATTGTTCACCTCTGCAGCCGTTCTGCTTGTGATAGTGGTGTATGATAATCGGAGAACAAATAAATACAATCATTTAACGAGAGATTCAGTCTGAGCGAGGTGTTTTTATCCACTGGCTCGTTTTTACCATTGAAACACTCACACACCTAGAGTCACTTGGGAGATGCAGTCACTCACAAGAGCAGGTGTACGAGCAAAACAGAACCACTGATAATGTAAAGAAAGGAAAAAGAGCTTCGCTGTGTTACTTTATCACGCCTTTTACGTCTTAAGGCCTTTTCACAACGAGTCTGATTTTATGGTTGAAAAAAAAGCACGTCAAGTTTAGAAAAAGAACACATGTACACCGAGTCCGAAACTCTGCATAACCTTGCATAACATGTTTAATCAGAGCCTGTTCTAATTTCTGCATTAAAATCAGGCTGACCAATCAGAGCTCGGTTGCCGGGCAGAACAGCTCATCAGGAGCTTATAGGACGAGCAACAGGCTGCCTCTAAAAACATGGATATTAAAGAAAAGATCTGGTGGAATAGAACTGAAAGGCTGGAGAATGATGGAGATAAAGCTCACAGGGACTGGATGGAATCGTCTGATTATTTATCTCAGTGCATTCTGATCTGTTCATGATCACAGAAACACAAACTAGAGCTTATTTATCAGACGCTTTGGAATGCTGTGGGCACTTTATGGACATTTATTGGCATTTTCACAATGAATTTCAGCACTCTGCCTAAAAACAGAACTCTGATATATATGTAAAATGACTTAATAATTAACAATACATGCTTAAAAGAAGGTTAGACATTAGCACGTGAATGATATCGCACTTGTAATATCTTAAAATTTGTTTAATAACAAAAAAATAAATAAGAAGCAATAAAAAAACTAAAAAAAGAAAAAAATAGTCCATCACAAGGATGGAAATAGACTTGACCTGACGTGTTACTGGTTAGAGTGTGTGTGATTTCAGAGCAGAGTTCAGTGTGACGATAGATTTTGGATAAAAACTGCTTTTTATTTTTGTAGTGTGGGCTTTAGCGGACCTGTAACGTTTGCCTGAGGGCAGACGTTCAAGCAGCTGATGGGCAGGCTGGGAGTTCTTCAGGATGCTGGGTATTTTCTGCAGGCAGCAGGACGTGTATATGTCATCTAGAGCAGACAGCTGTGTGTTGATTATGTTTTGTGCAGTCTTTATAACTCCCTGCAGTGCCTTCTTATCCTCCGCAGAGCTGCTATCATAACATAACATATCAGGATGCCCCGGGTGAGGAAGGCACCGGCGGCTGTTGGGACGAGGTGATTTTCCTGAGAGTTCTCTTCAAAAAATCCCAACAGAACCTGCTACTAATCCACTCATTGGTAACATCCCTATATCTTATTTTAGTGAGAAATCATCACGCCTGAAACTGGTGGAATTGTAAACAACGTTTCCCAGAAACGTGTCTATGCAAAGACAGCAACGTAGGATGGAGAATATCAGAGGTGACGAAGCTCTCATGCTGGTAGAACTTTGGCCTGATTCAGATCTTTCTTGCATATTCGGATATAAGCCAATCAGTGACTGGATCTCAAAGGATATTCAGACATGAACTCAGGAACATCAGCCAGAAGGGAGATCATCTGTGAGGTCCAGCAGTCATTCACTATTGAAAGACCATGCAGCTTCATGGCTGAGCCTATATCACACCCAAAATCATGTTCTTAGCTCTAACACAAAGGGTCATTCTTTCATTGTAGCTACACACAGCTGCCTGTGTGTTTATACACCAGGTAATTTATCATTACTTCATCTTTTGCCTTTTTCGAGTGATGTTTCGAGCTCTAGTGGGTTTCAGTTCCAAAAAAAATGTGCCAAATGTTGAGGTATATAGTATCTTTATTTTTATATTTCAACTGTGCGAATCATTAATTATACAGTGCTTGAAAAGTACTGTATATTGTTATCCCTCTTACTTCTTCTTATGGTTCTCGTTCTTATTCTTCCACACATTTCTGTGATTAATACACTTCGAACCGTTTAACGTACAGCCCCGGTTCAGACGCAGTTACGTAAATAATCGCGCTGTGTGGTGTGCTGTGTGTTTGGGAGTCGATCCGATTTATTGTTTTTAATAGGTTTAAGTTTAAAAATCAAAAAGCTCCCATAGAAATGCATTGAGGTAATGTTCAGATTCAAATGATAAGACGCACAACAAAAAAACACACATCGCGGTATTGGGACAACCCCCCACACGTGGCCAAAAGTGTTGGGACATGCCCACACACGAGACCAAAAGTATTCAGACACAATCCAGCACGTGGCCATAAGTACTGGGACACACACAGGGATGTGGCCAGAAATATTGGGACACAAATCCACAATCTTTCTACTTGCCACATTTCAAGTACTGTATTCTTTCAGGAAATGCAGATCTGATCTAGTTTTAGCCTTCATTGCTAACGAGAAAGGGGGGTATCACATGCTGGATGTACAGGTACTCTCTGTTTCACGAACTGTCAGATCGTACTTCCAAAAAACCTAAACTTAAAATGATTACATTGACTCTGCAGCATTTGTTATGCAGCATTTGAGTAAGGAGAGCGCACACACTCCTGAATCCTTTATGGGTTCTATGCTGCCTTATCAAAAGTTCAAGAGGGAGAAACCAAGGCAGGACCATTTGCAAGTCCTTGACTCACCCAGCCCAACGTTTGGAGTTCCTGGCATTAACACGGCCTATTTGTGACAAGTGCAGTCACTGGGGGGAGGGCATGAGGGCATGAGGGCATGATAATAACCCACTCGCTCCTATAATAACTAAGCCAAAGCTTGATTTTTGTGAGCAGCACTGGGTGTCCAAACTGCCCTGTTATACCCTCAGTATCAGGCTCAAAGAATGGACCAGCCGATGCCATGAATCATGTTCCTTTTTGTCAAAAGCAAAGTGGGCTTCAGAATGCTCCATGAGCCACATGACAAGCTTCTCAGATTAAGTCTCTGCTGCCTCGGTCCAAGAAGCGTTTTGCATGTCAAATCATGCCGTGAGACAGAGCTGGCAGGTTCATGCATTTAAGAGAGGGGCACTCTCACACATATTGGCTCAGTCTATCACTGGAAGAAACATCAGCCATTTTACACTCTCAATACGAATGGGACTCATTTCTTCATTTCATTTGTTCATTTGTTCATTTGATGTTAATTAACATCTGTCCCTGCATTTCACGCCTGTAACACATTCCAAAAAAGTTTTAATGGGGGTAATTTAGTGCTAGAGATGATGTAAAAAACTAATAATAAAGTGATTTCAAACAGGTGATTTGGTACAAAAGCAATATCCACGAAAGATGGGCGGAGGATCTCCAGTTTGTCAACAAAAAACAAAGTTCCTCAAAGAAAGACTGGAAGGGATTTCCATATTTATTCCTCTACAGTGCATAATATCATTAAATGATTGCATAAAACAGTGCATAAAAGGTAAGGGCACAAGCCTAAGCTGAAGAGGGGTGATCTCTGCTCCCTCAGACGGCACTGCATCAAGAACCATCATTCATCAATAGCTGATAGAACCACATGGACAAGGGATTCCTTTATCAAACCTTTATCAAGCTCTACAATACAGAGTTACATTCACAAATATCACTTAAAACGTTACTGTGCTAAAAAGAAGCCTTATGTTATAACCATGTCCAGAAGTGGCGTCGGCTTCTCTGGGCTCTGAGGCATCTGGGATGGACCATCACACAGTGGGAGCCAAAGACCAAAAGGAGCATCCAGACTGTTATGAGGAACAAGTCCATAAACCGGGTTCTGGCATGGTATGGGGTCGGGTCAGGGCCCTTGGTAAAGGACATTTCCACTTCTGTGATGCAGCATTAATGCAGAAAAGTACCCTGAGATTTTAGAGCAACGTAAGCTGCCTTCAAGACGACATCTTTATCAGGGACGTCCATGTATTTATCAACAAGACAAAACAGAAAAACTAGTCAAATATCCCTAAATCTTTCTTTAAGGAACATTGTTTTAAAATAATTAAATCATTTTCTCACACATGCCATATCTTATTTGCTAGGCTCCGACTTCAATAAGATCATCGGGCTGCTATTGATAAAGCAAACCTGATGGGTTCTGAGAGTAATTCAGTTCAGGATGACAGAAGGTTAGATTTAACCAATAGCCTATCGATAGGCTGTTTTACACTGTGTCCATGTTGCTAAAACCCTTCGGCAGGATGTTCAGACGCTCGGCGGTTCATTTGTTAAGCCCTGGGAGCTTAGTCATTTACTGTCCATAGCGTCCGCAGATCGATCGCTAAACCTTTGAGCGCTTGGGCAGCTTTGATGTACAACGATGCTGCCTTGTGTAATTATTGTGTTTTTATCCCCCATAACTAGACCACCACTCTGTTGTTGTGATTTTGTTAGAGCTGTTGATTAAGGGTTAGAGTGGTGTGTGATAATAATAATAATAATAATAATAATAATAATAACAACCATAGCAATTCGTAATAACAATCAAACATTTATTTCTGTAGCACCTTTCATAGCAGTTCAACGTAAGTGACAAGTAAAAGACGTGATGACAACGAATCGATACATATTCAATTAAAGTAATTACAACTCTGATTCAAAGCTAGTTAGAAAGAAAACTCTGAAACAAAGCCTCTTTCTTTCATATCAGTAGGTGTTCTGTCAGAGAGTAGGCTATAAAACATACATCATGTCCAAATGGACTTTTAAGGCTGCGTCAGGGACTGACTCATGTACAGACTCCCTATTGCTCATAAGCAGCAACAACCACTACAAGGAGACATCTACAAAAATAGATACAAAAAAACAGAAAACGCAAATATCTTATCAGCCAATCCCATGGCAGCAGCTCAGTGCATTTAGGCATGTGGACATGTAGCCAACCAAGCATCAGAATGGGGGAGAAAGGTGATTTAAGTGACATGAACGTGGCATGGTTGTTGGAGTTGTACTGGGATTTTCACATACAGCGCCATCTCTAGGATTTAACTGAGAATGGTCAGGAAAAGAGAAAATATCCAAAAATATGAGGGCTGTGCTCTGGACGAAGATGCCTTGTTAATGCCAGAGTGCCACAGGAGAATAGAGAGACTGGTTCAAGCTGATGGAAAGGTAACAGTAACTCAAATAACGTCAAACCTTTAAGCGGATGGGCTACAGGAACACAGAAGGCCACACACAGCTAAGAACTGAGGCTACAATTCAAAGGACTGTTCTGAAGAGAAATGAAGTAGCTGGTGAATTTATTCTAAAAGGAAGCCTTCAAGAAATAATTAAAGGAAATTAAAAGCCAGAAGTGAAGTTTTGTTTGATTTCTGCTCACACCATTTCTGAAAAGACATCTGAACTGACGCATTTTAAAAAGGTCTGTAGGCACTTGATAAACTTGAAGATATTAAACTTCTGTTTAATGAAGTATCTGAAGAGAAAACTGTAGATCGTTTGTAACAGTAACTAATTGTTCAAAACAATAATTACAGCAAATTGCTTGGCTTGGGATCCAGTGCACTCAGAAATAATTTGATCCTTTTGGCTCCCCATAAACGTGTTACACTGTAAGCTAATTAAAATTGCTGCTTATTTTAGGTGTGTGTACTGTACTTGCAGTTCTGTTCTGGTAATTTGTTGGATTAAACAAAATAAATTTGGCTTTTTAAACTAATTTGCTGCTGATCATTATAAGTTTGGAACTAACGAGCTGGTGCCTCATCCCCAAAGTTAAAAACAAACCCTGCTCGCTCTGTCATCATAAAGCCTTGTCATGTTGTTTTTCCTTCATATTAAGAACGGCTTGTATTTTGCAGTTCCTGTACGTGGTGTGTGTAAAACGAGAGCGATCCCTGGTGTGTAATTGTATCTGATGAAGAAGATTAGGAACCAAACATCCATCACACACCTGCTGTGACACCTGTCACCTAACCTATTTACTGCTGCTTTTTATAGCCCGGTCCCTCTCTCTGACTTCCTCACTTCCACTTCAGTAAATAACAAGGAGGAGAAAAAGGTATGAGGAATCAGGAGCATGAGGAGATCAGTCCAGCATTACACCCAGGGAAACAGAGAGCAGTGTTTAGCTGATACGACGACATGGTCGACTTGTTCATGCAACCCCAAATCAGAAAAAGCTGGGACAGTGTGGAAAGGCATATAAAAAACATTTCCTTTGGCTTTTATTTCATTGCAGACAGTATGAACCTGAGATATTTCATGTTTCACTTGTTAATAAACATCCATTCCTGCATTTCAGGCCTGCAACACATTCCAAAAAATTGGGACGGTAAAGCATTTACTACTTTCTAATGTTCGTGTTCCTTCTCCCAACACTTAAAAGATGTTTTGGCACCGAGCATACCAAGTGATTTAGTGTTTCAGGTGGAATTTTGCTCCATTCTTCCTGCAAACATGTCTAAAGGTGTGTAACAGTACGGGGTCTTCGTCACATTTTTGTTTCTAAATTCTCCACACATTCTCGGTTGGGCACAGGTCAGGACTGCAGGCGGCCCAGTCCAGTAGCCGTACCCTCTTCTTCCTCAGCCACGCCTTTGTAACGTGTGCAGGATGTGGTTTTGTTTTGTGTTTTGTCTTGCTGATAAATGCATGACCGTCCCTGATAAAGATGTCGTCTTGAAGGCAGCTCATGTTGCTCTAAAATCTCAGTGTACTTTTCTGAAAAAGTATAAATGTCCTTTACCGAAGGATAATCACCAGTTCCTGAGGGGTGAATATGTGACAAAGGGGCACAAAATTATGAACTATGAAAAAGATACTCCGGTCCAAATGCACCTTATATGTGTGTGTTCCATCTTGCAGAGCCCCCCACTGTTGGCGCTTCTCAGGTCAAGGGTTTTGTCTTGCGCGAGTGTGGACAGAAATAAATCTCTGATAATGATGCTTTAAAAAAAGAATGTAAGCCCCGCCTGACTTTTGGCTTTGGCAGTGATATAAAGACTTTCAGGTCTCCTTGTCATGTCTCAGATGATTTCTTTTCATTCGTTCACAGCAGGTATAATAACTAAATTGAATAAAAGACCTGCTTTTTCACTCAGCAGAGAGGAGGGAGGCTATAAGGAGTGTGTACTGGATGTAAATGTGCCCGAGGCTCTCAGCCCTCTCTGGGGGTGGGTGGGGTGGGGGGAGGATTGTGTACAGGTAGAGGTACAGGTGACATTTATGCTATTGAACTGAGAAAACCATTTGTAAGCCGCATTCAGTGAGAATATTCCTGCCCTTTTCTTCAACCTTTCACGAGCTTTCTTTGGAGAGCGAGATTATAAAAGTGTAGTGCAATAACACAGCGTATCTGAAGGTTCAGCTCAAGTCTGGTTGCATAATACGACGAGAAAATGGAGCAGGTCAACTTAAAGCGAGTTATCAAATAAAACATGAAAGTAAAACAAAGTTTGAGGTGCAGCAGTTCCAGCGCTGGATGTGCCAGCTCTCAGTGTTTGGGAAGATGTGTGTGTTTTTGTTTCTGATCCTGCTTATCCAGTTCACTACAACATAGTGTTGGGCATCGCTGGGCAAAAGGCAAAACTGGAGTACCCAAAGAAAACCCACCCAGACATGGAAAGAACATGCAAACATCATAAAATCTGGGTCAGGACTCGAACCTGGGTCTCTGGAGCTGTGAGGTGACAGTGCTCACCATTGCTCAACTGTGCCACCTAGCTTTTTAAAATATTCAAGAAATGCTTCATCCCAGGACATCTGCAGGTCTTCTCAGATGAACACCAGTCTTTTATAACCCTAAAACAGAAAAAAATATGGACAGCATATCATCAATAGCTGACAGAACCATACGGGACTTTATCAAACCTTTATCAAGCTCTACAATACAGAGTTACAGTCACACATACCACTTAAAGCATCACTGTTCTAAAAAAGAAGCCTTATGTTATAACCATGTCCAGAAGAGGCATCGACTTCTCTTGGCTCGGAGGCATCTGGGATGGACCATCACCCAGTGAGAATGGGGTTGTGCTCAGACCCATCAGTATAACAGATCTTTTCTTGGACCAAAGTCAAAACAAAAGGAACATCCAGACTGTAATGAGGAACAAGTCCAAAAGCCAGGCTCTGGCATGGTATGGGGTCGGGTCAGGGTCCTTGGTGAAGGTCATTTCCACTTCTGTGATGCAGCATCAATGCAGAAAAGTACACTGAGATTTTAGAGCAGCATAAGCTGCCTTCAAGACAACATCTTTATCAGGGATGCATTTTTCAGCTACACAATGCAAAACAAAAAGTCAGGACTGACATATGCAAACCCTAAATTGTCTGAAATGCAGGAATGAATGTTTATTAACTATTGAAATGACTGGAACCAGGATCTCGATTCTCTTATGCAAAGCAACTTACAAAATGTGCAAACAGTTAAAGCGGCCAGGACATAATTACTCAATGATCTATCAGAGAATAAAAACAAGTCCTCAGTTTGATGCTCAAGTGCACATCTGATATATACTAAAAGCTGAAAGATAAATCTACAAAGATACACAAACGTACAAACAGCAGAAGTTCAAAGTGCGGAGGACAGAAGAGACATTATGTTAGGTATTGTTTTAAGATGTGTGTCTTCAGACTTCTAGGTCATTCTGACTGCTGTGGGAAGCTCATTTCACTAATGAGGAGTCAGGACTGAAGCGTCGAGATCTGACCTTGCAGGCATGGCTCGATCTCAGACAAAGGATGGACCAGATACCCTGAAGATGAAGCCCTGAGTTGCTGTGCAGGTTCTGAAGCAAAGAATGTAAATAACATGGAGCAGAACCTTTCAAAGCCTGGGAAGTTAAGGCCGGGTTTAAATTTGATCCTGGTTGCATCAGGAAGAGAGTGGAGTCTCAGGAAATAGTTACAGGAAAAAGTTTGGGAGGTTGTAAAGCAGGTGAGCAGCATTCTGAATGATCTGTAGTGCAGCAACAAAATGTGAAGACAGAGCAGCAAAAACACTGCAGTGATCGAGCCTGGAAAGGGTTTCTTAAGGTCTTAGAGAAGAAATCAGCAGGATCTGGAGTTTGATGTGATGTAGTCAGACGCTGAATCTAAGGACATCACACAGCATGTTAGATGCAGCGATGGTCAAAAATGATCAAAACACAAACCCATATGTTGCTCTGGACAAAGTCTTAACCCCCGCTCTGACCTGTCCATTAATGCACCACCACTGAGCAGATATAACATCCAGGATGTGCTGGAGTATCGCTAATAAACCAGAAAGCTGACCGGATCGCATGTTCTCCTGTTTGCTCTGATTGTGTAATCTTTATTAAATATATAAATATGAATATGTGAACTGTAACGCAACATTAGAGCAAAAGCCAGCAGTGCTGTGGTGAACTTTGTGTGACCTTGCCAACAAAATGTTCTTTTTTTTGCACCCAGTACACGCATGTAGGCCCTGAAAAACTGTCATTACAGCTAATAACACTGCCTCCAGCGTCCTGCCTGCAGCTTATTTTTTTCCACCAGAAGCTTTTTCCCTGACATTTCTGTGGAAATGTAATACAGAGAGAAACAAAAAAATGAAAGGTAATGGAGCACGGAGCTGCCACGTGAATCAGCGAGCAACGATTCAGGAGCTTGTCTTGAACATGATGGGTCATGGCATCAATCCATGAATGGGGGACTCCCCCAAACTATATCTCACCTGATACGCCACACATACGCCAAACTCTGTACCAACAGTGACTGTAGATAGGCCGCTTCTGGACATGGTTGTAACCTAAGGCTTCTTTTTAGCACAGTTTTAAGTGGCATTTGTGAATGTATCAGAATCAGTAACTCTGTATTGTAGAGCTTGATAAAGGTTTGATAAAGGAATCCCTTGTCCATGTGGTTCTATCAGCTATTGATGAATAACGGTTCTTGATGCAGTGCCGTCTGAGGGAGCGGAGATCACCCCTCTTCAGTTTAGGCTTTACATCCACATGAACATTGTTTTTAAACATCTGACGATAAACTGGAGATCCACTGATCATCTTTACTCCTCAGAGATTCAGCCTTTTGTGCATGCTGCTTTTGTACCAAATCATTATAATCACCTGTTGAAATCACAACATCATTCAGCATTTTTATCTCATTATTAGCCCTAAATTGCCCCGTCTCAATTTTTTTTTAATGTGTTGCAGGCCTGAAATGCAAGAATGGATGTTTATTAATAAATAAAATGAAGGTGGCCAGAAAAAACATGAAATATCTCAGGTTCATACTGTCTGCAACGAAATAAAAGTCAAAGGAAATGTAGGGAATACTGTGTTTGATTTAGGGTTCCCCTTCATGGTAGCTGTATTACCATAAACCTTGTTCAAGAATAGCAAACATGACAAAGAGTACACAGTGATACCCTGGCCTCCAAATTTCCCAACTCTCAATCCAATAGAACATCTGTCCAATCCATGGAGGCTCCACCTCACAGGTAAGGTCTTAGTCCCTGATACCATCTAGTGGAGTCTGTATCCTGACCGGTCAGAGCCTTGATGCCCAGCGGGACCTACACCATATTATGCAGGTGGTTTTAACGTTATGGCTGATGAGTGCATACATTCTCTTTTTACCACCTTTTTGTGTTTCTGTCTGCATCCATCTCCCATTTTCACTCAGATGAACCCTGAGGAGAAACCTGTTCCGGGTGAAATCCACTGGGGAAGCCTGTAAGCCTGAAGTGTCGCAGGGCTCGACTGGGGTTGCTTTGCTCTCTATTGCTTGATGTTCGGCAGATTCACAGGAAACCCTATCTTTAATCCATTGTTACAGTACTGTGCAAAAGTCTAAGTCCACCATTAGATTATATATACCATTGTTTCAGCAATGCTATAATGACATATATACAGACTAACCTCATCTCTCTCCACCAGTGGTGACGGGACGGACTTCCCTCCATGCATGACAGATGTCTTTTAACGCAGGATGATATACAGCCCCTGTCTGTTATCAGAGATGTTATGTAAGGAGGAGATCGGGCACCGGTTGAAATATGAATGGGATTGCAATACAGAAGCCCTGCCCCCATCATTAGAAAGAACCAATCAGCATATTAGTAAATGTGGCGGAGAGGGGGGGGCGGCAAGTCTTGGCCCCTGTGTAGTGGCGGAATGTGCGTGTGCAGTAGCCAGAATAATCTTAAAAATCGTTTTTCTGTGTTATTTGAATCCAACAACGCAAGTAAGTTATATCATTTTTGTCAGATTAGACCAGCGATTCTAAATCTGCATTTTACACGTTATTCTACATTTTACACGTTTCTTATTCAGTTTCGGATATATAGGTCTCTCCCCATTCAGAGAGATAAGAGGCTGGACTTGTATGACTGGAAATAACTGTCCGGACTGCTTTGGAAAACCGATCAACCACAGTAAGGATGACGGTGTTGCCATCGGACTCGGGGAGCCCCATAATAAAGTCCATCGCGATGTGTGACCAGGGGCGTCTGGGAACAGGAAGAGGCTGCAAAAGCCCAACCGGAGGCCGGTGGGAAGTCTTACTCTAGGCGCAGGTGGGGCAGAGTCCCTGGTGTGGTGATGGATGGCCACCAAAGGTGGCGACGGAGGAGGGCCAAGGTGCGGTGGTATCCAGGGTAGCCAGTGAACCATGACTCGTGGGTCCACTGCAGGGTGGTGGTTCAAGCCAAGACGGGCATGTAGAGTCGATTAGGAGGACCGCCCATGGGGTCTGGTACTGTCCCTTGCACATTGCAGATGATCTACTGGACCTTCCATGTGAAGCGAGTAACCAGCCAGTCGGAGGGCAGAATAATATCAGGAGGTTAGCTGCAGGGCTGCTTGGAGAACTGGCGGGAGAGGGCATATGGCTTCGCGTTCCATGACCCTGACCGGTAGGTGAGGGAGAACTTGAACCAGCCAAAGAACAGGGCCCATCTAGCTTGCCAGGAGTTGAGCCTCTTGGCGGCTTGGATGTAGGCCAGGTTGCGATGGTTGGTCCATACAATGAACAGAAGCTCAGATCCCTCAAGCCACTGTCTCCATTCCTCTAGGGCGAGCTTAATGGCCAACAGCTCATGGTTGTTCAGGTCATAATTCCTCTTTGCTGGTGAGAGGCATCGTGAGAAGAATTCGCAGGGGTGTAGCTTATTATCCAGGGCTGTATGCTGGGATAGGACGGCCCCCTGGCTGGTATCCAAAGTGTCGACCTCCACGATGAACTGACAATTTGGGTCTGGTTGAGCGAGTACTGGGGTGGTGACAAACATCTGCTTGAGACGGAGGAAGGCTTGGTCAGCCTCTGAGGACCACTGGAAGGTGGGCTTGGTGGAGGTCAGCTGGGTGAGGGGGGCTGCCACATTGCTATAGTCCCAGATGAAATGGCGGTAAAAGTTGGCAAACCCCAGGAAGCGTTGCACCTCCTTGCGTCCCGTGGGAGTGGGCCACTCAGAGACAGCGTGGATCTTGGCCAGATCCACTTGATGCTTCCCTATGAATGTCTCCACATGGAACTCTTCTCAGCCTTCACGAAGAGACGGTTCTCCAGGAGGCGGGTGAGGACTAGCCTGACATGCTTGGTGTGTTCCTGGAGAGAGGGAGAGAATATTAGAGATTGTCGTCCAGGTTGACAAAAACAAACCCTTCTTTGTCCGTCGGGCAGGTTCCTCCTGAGAAAACTGGGCCTGACCCATCTGCATAGGCTCCAGGTCATCGAAGGAACCAGGGCTGTGGGAGGACGGCAGTGGGGAATGCAGCACAGCGGGTCTGGTGCGAGGAGACTGGGTCACCTGGACTGGACGCGAGGCCCTCTTCAACCTGCGTGCATGCATGCGTCGGTCCAGGCGAATGGTCAATTCCACCAACGCCACAGGCAAATTTAAGAATGAGCCCACGATGCAGACCAACAGTGAGGACAGAACCACGACGTAGGAATAAAAGAAGATTTATTAAACAGATACTTAGGATAGTAAGCTAATTCTAGGTAATTGGTGTGAAAACTGAACAGGGATCTACTTCCTTTCTGTGATTATGGACAACAACTGAACAACTACAACCACAGAAACCTCTCAGATCCTCATCGTAATTTCCAGACCTTATTACTGCGGTGTTTTTGCTGCTCTGCCTTCATGCCTTCATTCAGAATGCTGCAGCTCACCTGCTGTACAACCTACCAAAATTTTTCCTGTCCAGCCAGGATCAAGTTAAAACCTGGTCTTAACTTTCCAGCTTCAAAAGGTCCTCTCCGTGCTATATACCTTCTTTGATTCAAAATCTTCAGGGTATCTGGTCTATCTCTGGGATTGGACCATGTAAAGACAGATCTCCATTTTTAGTGTCCTTGGTGGAATGAACATCTCTGTCTTCCTACCACAGAAGACTGAAGACTCACCTTCTCAAACAATGTCTAGGATATTGTCTCGTCTGTCTGTCCAGTTTTTCCTTTTTGGGAGGTGGGAGGAACTCAGAGAGAGAAGCCAGACAAACCCTTCTGCACCGACTAAAAAACCACGATTAATAAAGTGATCGTTGAGCATATATATAACATGAGGGTTGACATTTCTCCAAAAACAGCCAGAACACCACTGTCATCACTGTAGAGCTTAGAGAGTGATGTCACTCTCAAGCTAAACCATCACATGGCCGACAGAGCCTCTCCCATCTGTCAGATATAAATAATTGTACCTTCCAGCATTTTCACAGGTGGCTGTGTTCGATGTCCTTGCTTCTCCTCTCAAACCTTCCCCCAAGTTGTGGGATTATTTGGGAAAGTTGTGTCAGATTATATATAAAACCCAAATCAAAGCACCTCTATCATCAGACTTTCAGAATGACAACCTGTGGATTTTTTTGCAGGTTTTTTTTCCTCTATATTTTTGGAGGCTGAAATGGCATTTTTGAAAGATGGGAGCATGGAGCCAATCCTGGAATTCACTAGATGCAAGCATTGGTACAAACTGGACATGGCGCCAATTCGTTGCTGGATTCCGTTAAGGCATGGCCGGACCTTCACGTTGTAAGCCCAGCCCATGGTTTGAATCCAGGTCTTTAGAAACTTGAGTTTTCAGTAGGTGGCTCCCCAGTCTGAACCACAGGGGCTGTGGTGCATGCAGAACAAAATAAAATGGGTCCCAATATAGAGTATCCTCAGGTAACAGTGAAGAACAGTGTAGAAGATTAGAAGAAGTGGTCAACCTTACTGTCAACACCAAAATCAGAAAAAAATGCAGTGTTTCTGTGGAAGAAGAGGGTACGGGTACTGGACTGGCCCGCCTGCAGTCCTGACCAGCCCCCAATAGAGAATGTGTGGAGAATTTGGAAACAAAAAACGCGCTGCCGACGACCCTGTACTGTTAAACACCTTAAAACGTGTTTGCAGCAAGAATGGAGCAAAATACCACCTGAAACACTAAATCACTTGGTATCCTTGGTGCCAAAACGTCTTTTAAGTGTTGGGAGAAGGAACAGGAAGATTACAAAGTGGTCAATGCTTTATCGTCCCAATTTTTGGAATGTGTTGCAGGACTGAAATGTAGGAATGGATGTTTATTAACAAATGCAGTGATGTAGGTCTCCGGTTCACACTGTCTGCAATGAAATAACAATCAAAGTAAACGTAAGAAGTGTTGCTTTTATATGTTAGTATTTTCCATACTGTGGGGCTGTGTATCATAATCAGGAGGTATTTAATTATTTTTAGAAGAAGTTCTTGGTAAGGCAATTTCTCCTCATGTTTTCCCCATCTGTCAGAGATAAATAATTGCACCTTCTTGCTTTTTCACAGGTGGCTGTGTTCAGTGTCCTTGCTTCTCCTCCAGCACCTTCACAAATAAAAAAATATACAACATATGTTCTTCTGTTGTCTAAATTAAGCTTAGTAAATACAATAATAACTGCTGTCAGCCATGTTTTCATGCAATGTACACTGTCTAGACCTGCACCCTTTTTTCATGTCCCTTTTCCATCGTACCTTAGACACACTCTGATGTCTGACTTGAGGTCCGGATTCATCGTTTATCATCTGACCTCCTGTCTGCTTCTCCTCCTCTTCATCACAGGACCAAAAAATGAAGAGAAAAGTAAGTGCTAAGTGAGAGAGTGAGCAGCAAAATAAGGCAAACCTGACCTGATGCTACTCTGCTCCACTTTTAGCTGCTCCTGTTCTAATGAAGCTCCATTATCCGGCACAGCAGGTAGAACCAGAAAGATAATTTGGTCACAGCGATGACTAAACGCCCCGATCTGGGGGTGAAGGGACCGACGGTGCTAAAGGTCACTCAGCTTTATGCATGCTGCTCATCTAATTAACGCTGACGCGCTTCAAAAAGTCCAGCTTCGGAAAGTCCGTTTTGAACAGAATAGCTGTTTAGTGTCGTTTCTCGTCAACCTTTTTATTCTCTAAGAATAGATAACAGGTGTAGGCTGGGTTCCATCTGTCTGGCCTTAAACAGATGTACCTTTATTCTCTCTGTAAGAAGAATCAGAAGACTGCTTTGAATGAGCCGTGAACGTTTGCAAACCTTCCACGTTTCAGTCTTTACTTTGAGTCAGAGCATTAGGTTTAGCTTTAAGAATAGAAACTGTACCAAACTATTTACCACTATTAATAAAAGGAACCTTGGTTTGTGTTCTGGCAGTGCCTTCTGGTCAGATCGGATATCGCAGATGGAAGACAGGCTGGTCGTGGGGTCATCTCTCTACCCAATCCTTTGTTGGGCACACTTTCGCCCGTGCTAGTGTTCTCCAGGCATAAGTTCCCATTTAATCTTGTCTCAGTACTAAAGATCTAGTTTTACCCAAGGTTCCAAAGGATTCAAGACCAGTATTAGAGGGTCTAGACCAATGGTTTTTGTTTCAGCATTCCAGTTCCCCTCTATAAGGATCAAGTTTCTATTCCAAAAGTCTGTTTCATTACCAAATGATCTCAATGCCAATACCAAAGGGTTCAACTACAAAAGGATACAGTACTATTAAAAAGAGTTTCAGTTGTAGTTTCATTACCACAAGGTTCAGTTTTAGTTCTAGTTGTATTATTTGTATTTAGCCATGCATGCCCTAGTATCAAAGTATTAACGTATTCTAGTATTAAAGGTCCAATACCAGTGCTCAGTACCAATAGTTGTTGTTTCAGTACAAAAAAAATCCAGGTCCTCTAGCTAAGGATCCAGATGAATAAACTCTGAGTTTGAGTTTCATTAACAGATTATCTCAGTGCCAAGGGATCCTCATTCCAGTACCAAAAGGTTTCAGTACCAAAGGATACCATACTATTAATAAAGAGTTTCAGTTGTAGTTTCATTACCAGTCAATCTAGGAGAATTCCAGAAGGTTCCATTTTTAAGTTCTAGTTTTATTAACAAAGGAACGAAGGACTGTGCTTCCCAATACATGCTCTATCAACAAAGGTCTGACCAATGTATCTGGTCTTCTCTAATAAAAATAAGAAATCTACTGAATACCCTGATCTGCCTTCAGCCATCAGACCAGTGCCACATGAAGACAGTGTGCCAGTACCAAAGCCACCGGAGCCTAGATGAGGCAGATAAAGATACAAAAACACATGGACTCTATCCAGATGTTGAAGGCATTATACCTGGTTATCCTCATCTAATAACTCAGCCATAAGTAACTTTGGCCTGAGACTTTGATTTGACAAAACCTAAAGCAGAACTACTTGGTTCCAGACTGAGAGGAAGGGATTTGCTGTCACCAGATACACAATTTTCTAATGTTCAGAATTGTTACACCATTACCGGTTGTCTTAAAACAGGGATTACATTCAGTACCAATCACAGATTTTTCTATACAAATGGATTATAATTCCACTTACAGTACTTTTTTTGTTTCATTACCAAATGGTCGAGTTTTAGTGCCCAAAATTCCAGTTTTGAAAGGTTCCAATACCAAAGGATACAGTACTATTAATAAAGAGCTTCAGGTGTAGTTTCATTATAAGTCAATGTAGCAGAGTTCCACAAGGTTCAGTTTTTAAGTTCTAGATTTATTACCAAAGATACTAACGATTTCCATCCCAATATATGCTGTAGTATTAAGAAAAGGTTCATCTGATTATTATTATGAGTAAATATCATATTCAGTTCAAGTGTAAGGGCATTGCTTCTTTATATACCTTCTGATTAATTACTATTTGGTTATTTCTGTTCACTAAAATATCTTAAAACAAACGATAATTAAATTGATAATTTATTTAGAAGTATGTCCCAACTCTGTTACCAAAAGTTTGCAGTCGCTGCAGTTTCAGTACCAAATGTTCCAGTTCATTACCACGTTTTCTTAACTTCCACTAACAAAGAGTTGGCACTGTATACGTTAATGTCTGCAGTCCTTGTGTGTGGAGTTTGGCATGTTCTCCATACAGCCTCTGTTCCCTCTACCTTTTTCAGAGCAAAAATATTCCTGTTCAGTTCCTAAGAAACCAGTTTGAGAACCAAAGATTAGGTGTCCTCTACCAATTTTTTTCCAGTTCCAGCACCAACGTTACTGGTGTTAGTTCCAAGAGGTTCCAAAACTCCTCCCAACTCTGTTTTCATGCATTCGTTTCTCAGAGTGTGACTGTAATGTATGTTTAATCCCATTAGTCTCTTATCACTGCCGGATGCTAATGAAGCTAGCAGGTGTCTTCCTGCATCTGCATGATATCAGCACAGGAGCAGTGTTATTGATCAGCTTTGATTGATCAGAACTGAGATGATGCAGCAGCTTTTCATGATTTATGCCTCTCCTAACCTGTAGTGGCATCGCACTGTTTCCTCTACATCGCTCTCCTTTCATCAGCGCTAATCAAAGAAATGCTGACTCAACACGTTTCTTAGTGTGTGTGTTTGGAAACTGAAGAGATGGATGTTCACTTCACTTAACCTGGAACCTCCAACCACTGGCTTTCATCTGCCAAAACATATCTAAAGGGGTTGACTTTGGATCAGAAGAAAAGCTGCGCTTTGTTGATGTGCTGTACCAGTACAGGAAGTATACAAACTCAAGATAGGGAACCAACTCTGGTTTAGATCCAGACTCCATGAAAGGCTGTCTTTGAGGAGCAAAGATGATCAGAGGATCTCCAGTTTATCAACAAATGAGTGAGAAAATGATTGAAATGCTTAAAAACAATGTTCCTCTATGCATTTCTCCCTCTGCAGTGCATAATATCATTAAACCATCCAGGCGGCACTGCATCAAGAACCTCATTCATCAATAGCTGATAGAACCACATGGACAAGGAATTCCTTTATCAAACCTTTATCAAGCTCTCAGATACCACTTAAAACGTTACTGTGCTAAAAAGAAGCCTTATGTTATAACCGTGTCCAGAAGGGACGTCGGCTTCTTTGGGCTCGGAGGCATCTGGGATGGACCATCATACAGTGGGAACCAAAGACCAAAAGGAGCATCCAGACTGTTATGAGGAACAAAAGCCAGGCTCTGTCATGGTTTGGGGTGTGTCAGGGCCCTTGGTAAAGGACATTTCCACTTCTGTGGGACTTTATTCTACAAGATACCACAAAATGAGCCAAATCAGAAACAGTTAGGACTGAAATATATAAACCCCTTCCAATCTTTCTGTAAACATTTCAATCATTTTCTTACACATTTGTTGATTAACTGGAGATCCTCTGCCCATCTTTACCAAATCATGATTACAATCACCTGTTTGAAATCACATCACTATTTAGTTTTTAATTTCATTACTAGCCCTAAATTGCCCCACCCTGACTTTTTTGGAATGTGTTGCAGGGCTGAAATGCAGGAATGGGCGTCTATTAACAAATGAAATGAAGCTTACCAGAAACAAAACAGCAGCTGATGCGATCACGTCATGTGACGCTGACCAGGGGTGCTCACACGTTCCAAATACACACTGTAGGGTACACACATACACAATGAATAAATGCTTTTTGGTTGTTTTATTTTTCCCACAGCAGGTCTGGGGGAGGTGAGAATATGGATGAAGGTGATGATGATTACACCTCACCTCTGTGAGCTGGGACCTGCCACCATCTGCCCTGTAATGAGGTTTTTCCCCTCTTATATAAAGACATCTCACACACATATACACACACACACACATACAGAGTGAGAAAACCACAGTGGAAACATGGAGGGTTTATGCCAAATTACCAAAGGTATATAGGGACAAAGTTTTAGGCCTCACTGGATGTTTTTTCTCATGAGATCAGCAGTTACAGAAATACTGCAACAATCATGAAGATCACATTTTCCTCATTCTGATGATTGATGTGAACTTTACCTGAAGTTAGTTTACACCAGAAAAGAAACTAAACTGTATTAAAA
Source organism: Ancistrus triradiatus (assembly GCA_025084515.1). Taxonomy (NCBI): domain Eukaryota; kingdom Metazoa; phylum Chordata; class Actinopteri; order Siluriformes; family Loricariidae; genus Ancistrus; species Ancistrus triradiatus. Next base: position 68,300 of record JAJAGP010003038.1, read on the forward strand.
TATGCAGAAATATCTTCTGGTTTGTTTTTTCGTCAGGGTTTTCCGAATTATATTTTGTTTGCCTTTCCATGTATTTCTTTGTTTCCCCAAAACTATTGTGAAAGGTTGCATTAAAAATAATACAGATAATGAAAAAGATATTCTCTTTGGAAGCTCAGAAAATGGAAGTGTTTACAGAGGGGGTGTTATCGATCTGCTATTTGCAGCAGGTATTATTTATTTGTAGTTGCCGTTGAGTTAAATAGGAATTGATTTTAATTTTTTTTCTTTCTTTTGTAGCAGAAGCAGGTGGTGACATTTAGCTTTTGTTCTGGTTATGGAGGAAAAGAGACTTTCATACCCAGAAAGTAAAAACAGACACGTTGATATTTTCGTTCTTTCATCCACAGCGGGTGAATCAGAATTGTCGCAGGTTAAATACACCAATGAGCCTAATCAGGTGTTTATCTGTCAAAATGAGGACCACATGAAGGCCCGGACCCAGGGGCTCCTATCAGAACCACAATACCGCAGTGCCATCACTTCCCCAGTAAGCCCACGTACTTGCAGGCCACGTTATGGAAAAGAAAATGGGGTCATCGGATCGGACCAGCATACTAAGCAGCCCCATACTCAGTAGGGGGCGCTGCAATGTTTTTCATCCTGTAACCAGCATTAGACATTTCTGTGACAGTAGACCTTCTGTTGGCTCGGATCTGATCTGATAGCCTTTGTTACCTTCACACAGTGATAAGCCTTGGGTGCTACAACCGTGTTACCAGATGGTGGTTTGTCCCTCCTTGGGCCGCTGCTGAGCAAGACCACTCCAAAATGTCCAGGAGATGCTCCAACCCAGTCATCTGGTCATGATGATTTGGCACAGGTCTCATCCAACATGTCCACTACGAGAATAGACTGTCTAATGTTCCTCAAAGAAAGATTGGAAGAGATTTACATATTTCAGTCCAAACGTTTTCTGATTTGTCTTGTTGATAAAGATGTCGTCTTGAAGGCAGCTTATGCTGCTCTAAAATCTCAGGGTACTTTTCTGCATTAATGCTGAATCACAGAAATGGAAATGACCTTCACCAAAGGCCCTGACCCAACCCCATACCATGCCAGAACCCGGCTTTTGGGCTTGTATTTCATTTTTTTAAAATCTCATCTCATGTCTTGAAGGCCTGAAAAGCAGGAATGGATGTTTATTAACAAATGAAATGTAGTTGACTATAAAAACACTGAAATCTCTTGAATATTGTCTGCAATGAAATAAAAGTGAAAGTAAATGTAAGAAACACTGTTTATTTTTTTAAATTGCATTCTCCATACCGTGCCTCACTGATATATATATATAACACAAGGGATATATGAATATACAAGATATATAGGATTTGATTCGCTCTTACTACCGGGAGCAGCATCTCTCTCTCTCGCTCTCTCTCTCTCTCTCTCTCTCGTACTTCTTTCTCAGTTCGGTTTTGCTTTGCTCAGACCGAGAGGCAGCAGGAAGGACGGAGCCGCTCGCGGACGCTCGGGCTAAAACGTATCGCTTATAAATAAGAGAAGCGCGTGTAGGAGCAGGACCCGGTGGGCACGCGACTTTCTGAGCTCCCTCTGGTTCCTGGTTCTGGATCCCTGCTCTAATCCGCCAACATGTTGATTTAGTGAACCATCCGAAGTGGAGGCGCGCGCACACAGGAATAAAAGGGGTCATTCACGCGGACCGGACTGAGCCTGGCGCGTGAGATTTCCAAACACCGTTTCTCATGAAAATCCCCCCGTTATTTCTGAACACTGACTTTTTGGGAGCAAACCCGGCTTTGTTCCAGAGCGGCAGGACTTCTTTCCGGAGTTCTTGATCCAGTTCGGACGGAAGAGCGCGCGCGCTGGTGAGCTGCAGGTTACCCCGGAGCCCGTCCGCAGCCCACGCGCTGCCCACCCTCCTGGCCCTGCCATGCCGGTCGAGTTCGTGTGTAAGATTAAGTTCTCTGAGGAGGAAGAGAAGAGGAAGGGCGGAGGTGTTGGTGTTGGTGGTGGAGGTGGTGGCAGACCGGACGGAGAGCGCGCGAGCCTGATCGGGGAGAGCCAGCGCGCGCCGGTGCAGGACCTGGCTGGTTTCGCCAGCTCGTGCTCGCTGCACGGGATTAAGCACGTGTTCGTGCCGGGAGCTGTGTCGGCTCGCGGCTGTACGCGGCGTGCGCTCTGGGCCGTGGCGCTAGGGGCGTCTCTCGCGCTCTTCCTGTACCAGGCGTCGGCCTGCGCCGTGGCGTACCTGGAACGGGCGCACGTGACGGCCCTGCGCGAGGAGGCCGCGCGCGAGCTGCTCTTCCCGGCCGTGACCATCTGCAACACGAACCGATTCCGCTTCTCGGCGCTCACCGACGCTGACATTTTCCACCTGGCCAACCTGACGGGCCTCCCTCCCAAAAACCCGGAGGGTCACCGCGCGAGCGACCTGCAGTACCCCGCGCCGGACATGCAGGACATCTTCAACCGCACCGGACACCAGCTCGAGGACATGCTCAAGAGCTGCAACTTCAGTGGACAAAACTGCTCAGCGCGAGACTTCTCGGTGGTGAGTCCGAATGTAATTCTTAATTTTGTTTTGAATAAGTTTGTACACTTCCTGCTTGACATTATATGAACTGCGTTGTGTTACCATGCGGTACAATTTGGACCAGAGACTTTATTTTCCTCCAGAGTTAAGGGTTTAGTCTATTTACGAAAACGTAGACTCTTTTACACCTTTACAATTCACTCAAACCTAAGCCCGTCATCCCAGAGACTCTGGTTCGACTGTATCTGAGGGAGGGGGATCATCCCTCTGCACTGTCACAGCTGCCTCTACACTAACGTCCATAAAACATATTAATACATTCTTCTTTCATGCATTAGTGCTTCAGTAAATATCTGTTGAGGCAGGCTCATTATTTAAAGTATAAACAGTGAAGTGATAAACTGTATAGACAAAAGTTTGTGGACACCCTAAAAATGACATGAAAAATGTTCGCCACGCACCTTTGCTGCCACAACAGCCTTTGTTCTTCAAAAAGGGCCTTCCACTAGATTTCGGAACATTACTGTGAGGTCGGCATCTGATGTTAGACAATAAGCCCTGGCCCTTTTGGCATTCCAGTGCGTTTTCAATTTGCCTGATGGAGTCGAAGTCGAGGTTCTGTGCAAGCCAGCCGAGTTCTCGATCAAAGTTGGCAAACCAATTCTCTCTGGGCTTTTATTTAAGGACACCGGGGCAGAATATTAATGAAGTGACTGGTTGGAATTGTGAGAGTCCCTGGGGTATCAGTACGACCCATTCTGCTGCAGCTGTTTATCTGTGGAGAATCCAGAAATGTGTGCTTTAGATTGTGTTACAGGTGAGTGTTGCTGAAACAGCAGAGCTCATTAATTAGAAGTGGTGTCCACAGACTTTTGTCTATAGTGTATCTCCCAGTTTAGAGCTCTGTGTCTGAGTGGGTTCTGATTCCTTCCACATTCAACAGACACGTGCGGTTAATTGGTGTCCCAGTGTGAGTGATTACGTGTGTGTATGTATGTGCGTGCGTGTGTGTGTGTGTGTGTGTGTGTGTGTGTGTGTGCGCGCGCGCATGTGCCCTGCAAGGGATTGCCACCTGTCAACCTTGTGCCCTGTCCTGCCAGATAGGCCCTGGCTTTTCATGATTTAAGCTGGTATATAGATGAATGAATAAGGTTTTGTCTCAGAATAAATACTATACAGTGTAAATATAATTAATAAAATATCTTAAATATACATAAACAAGCCGAGCTGCTATTGATGTTCTGATTAATACTTAATATTATTATACATTTATATTGACTATATATTATTATTTACCGGTATTATATTAATTAATTGATATTAAATTTTTATTTAATATCAGTAATAATAATAATAATAATAATAATAATAATAATAACAACAACAACTTTAGTTTTATACAACTATCTGGATTTACATGACATTTGAACATTATTAATCCTGATTTAAAGTTGACTGAGCTTTATTAATCCTTGATTTAAAGTTTAATTTGAGCTTTATTAATCCTTGATTGAAAGAAAATCTGAGCTTTAGTAATCCTGGTTTGAGGTCAGTGGTCTAGTAAACTACACTCAAGAATATATTTAGTAATGCGTGTTTGTTAAGAGTCATAATTCAACACACAAATTGTATTTTAATTAATTAATTAATGTTTTGTCCTCGTTTGCATGGGTCAGGGATGTGTAAAACCCAGAGAACATGTGGCACAGGTGTAAGTGTGCCCTCCACTGGATGCCAGTCCATCGCAGTGCCAGCGGGAGCTGCTGTTCCCTCAGACACAGCCAGTCAAGTGTGTTTGTGACTTCTGACCTGGCCAGAAGGCACCACCGGGACTTGAACCTGGGACCAGACAGTATTAGGGTGGAGTCTTAAGTCACTCAAGCTCCTGTACTAGACGTTCATTCCTTTAAAAATGGCCTGGACAGTAGTGCTGGGTTTTATGGCCAAAATTTTGTATCACTTTTTTGTTTTTTTAATATTCTGGCAGTTAGTTAGGTATATAACTGTGCTTTTTCATTCTCTACATAGAATAGGAATAAATCATTTCCACTTGTATAAAGTGAAGGTTTTGATTACTGTAGGCTAAAGCTAGAACAATTAATCAGGCTGTTTAATGCCATTGTGAGGTAATCGGCATCGATATCTGCACTCAAGCAATATTCAAGGTCAGTGGAGAGAATGTAGATGCTGAGAGAACATTCAGTGAAGGTGGAGCTGTTTATCAGAAGATGAAACCTTTGTTTCCAGCATTACAACTCACTGCTCTTAACTGGGACTGGGAATAAAACATAATATACCTAGATGCCACCGTGGCTGCTGGACCGTGCGTCAACGTCGTCGCCATTTTGGTCCAGGCAACTTCTCAAAATTCACCAAAGATTGTACTGGAAAAAACATGCCTGATTCTACTAATAAATAATAATAATATAATATAACAATAATAGTAATACATTAGCAATAGTACATATTATATATATTAGTATAAATAGTGATATAATACTTGTATAATGTGGTATTCACTATTTGATATACTTTATTATACTACTGCTACTGTTACTACACTCATTGTCCATTTTATCAGCTCCACCTCCCATAAAGCTGCACTTTGTAGTTCTACAATTACAGACTGTAGTCATTTACGTTTACATTTACAGCATTAAGCAGACGTCCTTACAATCGATACAGTCTTAAGGGTCTTGCTCAAGGACCCAACAGTGGCAGTTTGGCAGAGGTGGAATTTGAACCCTGGACCTTCTGGTCCATAGGCCGGTACCTTACCCACTAGGCTACCACAGTCCAGTCTGTTTCTCTGTTTACTTTATTAGTGCCCTTCACCCTGTTAAAAATTCAAAAAGCATTGTTACGTTTCTAAATGTAGGTGAAATCTGAACATTATTGATCCTGATTTAAAAAGAAACCAGAGCTGTATGAACCAAGGTGAATTCTTAGCTTTATTAATCCTTGTTTAAGGTGAAGTCTGAGCTTTATTAATCCTGGACTGAGGGCAGATATGAACATTATTAATCCTGGATTGAGAGAAAATCTGAGGTTCATTAATTTTGATTTAAGGTGAAACCGGAGCTTTATTAATTCTGGCTTGAGGTGAAATCTGAGCTTCATTAATCCTGGATTGACTGAAAAGCTGAGCCTTATTAATCCTTATGTTATGTGAAATCTTAGCTTTGTTAATCATTGTTTGAGGTGAAATCTGAGCTTTATTAATTCTCGATTATGCAGAACTCTGAGCTTCATTAATTCTGGTTTTAGGTGAAATCTGAGCTTTATTAATCCTGGATTTAAGGTGAAGCCAGAGCTTTATTAATCATGGCTTAATTCTTTGTTTTATTAATCCTGATTTAATGTGAAATCAGAGCTTTATTAATCCTGATGTGAAGTGAATTTTGAGCTTTATTAAAAATGATTTAATGTCAAATCTGAGCTTCATTATTTCTGGATCAAGGTGAAATCTGAGCGTTATTAATCCTGGATTGAGGGGAAATTTGTGCGTTATTAATCCTGGTTTAAGGTGAAATCTGAGCTTTATTAATCCTGGATTGAGGTGAAATCTGAACTTTATTGTTTCTGGATCAAGGTGAAATCTGAGCTTTATTAATCCTGGATTGAGGTGAAATCTGAGCTTTATTAATCCTGGTTTAAGGTGAAATCTGAACTTTATTGTTTCTGGATCAAGGTGAAATCTGAGCTTTATTAATCCTGGATTGAGGGGAGATCTGAGCTTTATTAATCCCTATTTAACTCGTGAATCCCGTACTACTTTGTCCTCTGTTACCTCATGTACACCCCAGTGAAACAGGAAGTCATGGATCACTGCTTGAAGGTTCCTAGAGTCTGATCAACTTAAAAAGTCAAATAAACACAGAAACATCCTTGTTGCTTTTTGCTTCTAATAATAGTAGCACATGTGATTGTGATTGTGGTAAATGCTCATTCTTTTCACATGTTTTGTCATTTCTTTCAGTGTGAGATGAAGCTAATCTTAAAGCTGACTTTCTAATAACTCTTCTTTACTCACCTTTACCTGGAGAGCTCATAATCTCGGGTGGGATTGTACGTGTACCTCAGAGCCGGCTCTCTCTCTCTCTCTCTCTCTCTCTCTCTCTCTCTCTCTCACACTGATGATCTGTCCATGTGTTTTTATTCCTTCTCTCTCCCTGGTTCTAAACCTGCTGTTCCGCTGCTGCGCTGAAACATTTCTGACATGATTTGTGCATCAGTGAGTCTGACCTACTCAGATCAGTGTGTGTGTGTGTGTGTGTGTGTGTGTGTGTGTGTGTGGTAGTGATGATCATGTGCTGGTGATGTTTTTCTGGTGTCTGATGTTGAGCATTCTAGAATCTGATTGGCGGAGCATGTTGGATACATCACCAAGGTTTGATCCTCACCTCTAATTACTGCCGGTGTGGAGTTTGGTATGTTCTCTATGTGCCCTTGGCAGTTTAGTCCCACCTGCCATTGATGTCTGAAACTGCTTAAACCATTTATACATGAGTAAACAGGAAGAGCTGTGTACCTTCTTACATTTAGAAAATGAACAAAGCATGTCTTGACTGTATATAATATAACAGAAATGTGTTGATATATCTTTTTTATATTTGTTTAATTTGCTTTTATTTATATTTTAATGTTTTCATTTAATAATATTTTAATTTGTAATACAATGTTTATTTACCTGCTTTATTTACGTAATTTTTTATATATAACATTTCATGTATGTTATCTTATTTATTTTCTTTTTCTTTTAAATACTTTCAGAAATTATTTATTTTAAGTAATCTAGTAAAATTAATTTTTTTAACTCTGGATCCAGGTAAAACCTGAGCTTTGTTCGTCTTGGATCAAAGTGAAATCTGAGCTTTATTAATCCTAGATTGAAGAAAAATTTGAGCATTTTTAATCATGGATTGAGCACTACTGTGAGCTTTATTAATCCTGGTTTAAAGTGAATTCTGAGCTTTATTCTTCCCGAATTGAGGTCAACGAGCTTCATTAGTCCTGATTTAAAGTGAAATCTGAACTATATTAACCTTTATTTAAGGTGAAATCTTAGCTTTATTAATCCTGGATCAATGTGAAATCTAAGCTTTATTCATCCTGCTTTAAATTATAATCTGAGTTTTATTAATCTTGGATCAGTATGAAACCAGAGCTTTATTAATCCTAGTTTGAGGTGAACCCTAGATTAATTCTCTGTCCTGATCTATGCTAATGAGGACAATCTGTGGATGTGATTGGTCGATATTTTGAAATATCGCCCCCTGGCTCCTAAACGCTGCACGGTTCAATAACCTATTAAAGCTGAAGCACAGATAGGAGGGAAAGCAATCTGCAAATTTGTGCTGACATTGATCCAACAGGACGAGAAGCTGATGGTGTCGATTAACACTCGCATGCCGCCAGAGAAGAGCTCTCATCTGACAACAGAAAAAAATGTACATCCAACTTAAATGCTTAATATTCAAAATAACCTTTAACGCCTAAAAAGTGTACAATCTAAATAGAAATGCAGCCGCATAACAAAAAGCTATCAATAAATAAAATGTTTATTCCAGGAGAGACAGAATAAAATTAGATAGCATATGCATATAAATGCAACCATTAAAAGTAAATAAGGTTACGTATAGAAATGAAATAAATACAAATACAACCATTAACTAATATGTCACAGCGGCTGCCGATTTGCCTCCGCTCCAGCAGAGGTCCCCGTCTCCTGAATTCTAGACTGCCACTTCTGCTTGGCGGCCATTTTCAGCAATAAGTAGCGTGGCCTAGATCCAGTCAGTTGCGAGGTCTCGTCTCGTCGGCAGGTGCCTTTCTTAGCATCAGCTAGTGCTGCCTGGAGGATTTAGGTGCAGGATCTTTGTTTGTGTTACTGTCCACTGGCTTTTGGATTGTCCTTTGGATTTGTCGTATGGCTCGTTATGGATCACCTGGATTTTTGATCTTGGACAGTTTTCTGGATTTCAATTCTGCCTGTTGCTAATAAACCTGCATTGTTATTGTTAATATTATTATTAATACTGCTACTACTACTAATAATAATAGCAATAATAATAATAATAATAATAATAATTATTATTATTATTATTATTATTATTATTATTATTATTATTATTATTATTGTTGTTGTTGTTTTTTGTTGTTATTATATCCTTTATTATATTTCAATTACTAATATTATTATTATTATTATTATTAATAATAATTGTATAATTAATAATAATAATAATAATAATAATAATAATAATAACAACAATAATTATAATAATAAAAAGAATAATAACAATATAAATATGAATTTATAACAATATAAATATGAACAATAATAACAAAATGAACAACAAAACAATAATAATATTAATAATAGTAATAATAATAATATTAATAATAATAATAATTATTATTATTATTATTATTGCTTTTGTTGTTGTTGTTGTTATTATATCCTTTATTAATTATTATTATTAATGTTATTATTATTATTATTATTATTATTATTATTGTTGTTATTATTATTATTATTATTATTGTCTACTTCTTCTTCTTCTTCTTCTCCAAACACAAAATTCTTAAAAATAACTTCTGTCCAGTGTTTTGTAACTTCTTTTCTTGATGATCATTTGTCACATTGACTATTGATTCTGAACTGTAGGAGAGGAAATTACTTTTTTGATTGATTGTACGTTTGCTTCTGTTTTTTGAGATATTTTGACGTTTTATGATGAATTTTATACGTCATGCTTAACATTGGCCTGTTTAACAGTCATACATAGCTGTGGGGTTTGTGTGTGTGTGTGTGTGTGTGTGTGTGTGTGTGTATCCTGTCCTGTTGTGTGTACTTTTTGACTTTTTGTGTTACTTAGTCAATTTGAGTGAGTATTAAGCTAAACTATATATGTTTTTGCTTAATATTTTTCATGAAAACACGGACTAAACTTAAATGGAACATTTTAAAACAAGCATACATTTTTGGCAAAGGTTTTGGCATCTTTCCAGAAAACCAGTGGTGAGTAGCTTATTAATGCGCTATGCCACCCGAGCGCCAGTCGGTTTAGTTATCACTCTCCTCAGCATCCTCTTCCCCTTACTTATCCTGTTGTCCCTGTCCTGACCTGGATGTCAGTTCCCGGCCTGGGCTCCGTCCGTGTGGAGTTTGTGTGTCTCGCCATGTAGCTGTGGAAAAAGCAAACAGTTGCAACTGCTGTTACACTTACATTTATGTCATTTAGCAGATGCTCTTATCCAGGGAAACTAACAACTGACCTGCAATTTACAATCCAAAAAATTGTTGGTTAAGGGCCTTGCTCAAGGACCCAACAGCGGCAGCTTGGCAGAGGTCGGATTTGAACCCTGGACCTTCTGGTCAATAGTCCAGTACCTAGCAACCAGAGCTGCTGTTATAATTATTAATATGTAACGTTACTCATTATTATTATTATTATTATAGTATATTATTTCTATTCTTATTATTATGATTTTTGTGTTATTTATTATTATTATTATTATTATTATTGTTGTTTCTGTAGTATTTATATCCTGATCATATCTGCAGTGGCTCCATGACAGTTCCTCTAATTAAAGAATTTAACTCCATGATTGTGGGCTGAGTCTGTGCTTGGTAAAGAAGGGACAGGCAGACACCTCGTCCTGCAGGGGGCACTGTTTTGAATTTTGTTGCGTTATCTCAGTAATGAGAGTGAATGGGTCTGTACCTTCCATACACTGTCTTACCACAGTCCTACACACACCATTCCCATGTGAGAAAACATCCATCTCTAGTCACAGGCACACACACACACGCACACACACACACACACTGATCTCAGTAGATCAGACTCACTGATGCACAAACCTTGTTGGAGTGAAGCTGAACAAGCGAGCAGCTTTTCCTGGGAGACAGATGTGGCTGGAACAAATGCAGTCGGCTCTGGGTTTATTGACACCGTTGGTAAAGAGGAGCGAAAAAAAGAAGAAAACGAACCTTTTGTAGGGAATGTATATGCTGTATATGGAAATGATTACAGGTGTGGTCTGATTAGATGCTGGGTCCTACCACAAGAGGGCATAAAAGTGCTTCCCCTATAGCACTGCCCTATAAAAAGGCTCTCAGAGGCTACTTTCGTGTAGTGTACCTCTTGGTGAGAGTTCGTACGACTCCACACTCAAAGACATTTTATCCAGTGTACAGACTTTGAGAGGGGGAGCATCAGTGGACGAATGGCCCAGACAGACCCCCAGTAGAGAGGATCGTTTGATCCACTGACAAGCACCATCTAGACACAGGGGGCACCTTCACTACCCACCCTGTCTCTGCCCGGACCATTTCCAGGTGCTTAGCAGAAGGAAATTTGTTGTCATGGTACCCATTACATGTCCTGCCATTGACAGCCAGCCACCGTCTCCTTCGTTTGCAGTGATGTCATAAATGAGAAACCTGGACTGGTACGGACTGGAACCGTATCGTCTGTAGAGATGAATCCAGGTTCTGTTTGGGGTCCGACAACTGTCGGGATCGAGTATGGAGGCCTCATGGTGATGCTTCAGTCCTGCTTTTGCTGTGGAGCGACACACTGCCCCAACTGCTGGTGTGATGATCTGGGGAGCCAACGACTACGACAGGCACCCCGAGTAGTGATACGAGGGACACTAACAACTCAGTGACATGTGCAGGACTGCACCCACATGGCAGTTTTTCATCAGGATAATACTCGCCCATGAATGTCTCCGCCAGATTGTAACACTTCCTTGGCCTGCCTGGTTGCCAGATTTATGCCAATCGAACATTTATTGGAGAAGATGGTATACCAGCTTCAGCATGCTAGGAGTGTTTAGGATCTACAGGTCCAGCTGTAACATCTGTGTGTAAATGTTCTACAGGATACCATACAGAAACTGTATACCTCCATAAACAACCATATCTCATCTTGTATCCAGGCTAGAGGCGGCCTAACAGGGTAACTAGAGCCTCCTTTCAATTGTACAGTTTTCCTTGATAAACTTATCCTTTCAGATGGCGCCTACTCGTACTCTGTTATACCCTGATATAAACCGTACTGAAAACCTTTGGGTTGTTGAGCTAAAGTCAGGATCTGGATATGTTCTGTTTTCTAATCTGTTTGAGTTTTAGAACAGACTCCGTGCTGTTGTTGCAGATGGAGGTCCAACGATTCTGGCAGCGTTTTTTCTTTATTTGTTTTGAGTGTAAAGGTTCGGTTTTATCTCAGTGTGACATGATGCTCTACCTGATTTAATCTTGTCCTCTCTCTGGTCTGGTGTTGGACCATCTGCTAAATCAGACGTCCTCCTGACCTCGACCCGTCATTGGCTTCCACGCTCGTGTGAGTTAAATCAGATCTGTGCTGCACTCACACTGTCCCACATCTGCGCTGAGCCATTACAGCACCAGGAGCGTGGAGGAATGTTTTCTCAAACGTGTCCTTGCTCTTATTGTTTGTGCTCGGTGACTCCATCCACAGCTGCGGTGTTTGATTATGGTTCTCGATCCTGCTGCTCAAAACATCGAATTAAACTTCAGTCCTTGATGATGTGTGTTAGAGCTCAGGAGGGTTCTTTCATTGTTTATAGGTACAGATCAGACCTGAGCGAAACTAAAGGCCTTTTCACCCCTGCTTCTGTTTTCTTTAATTTCCCTTCTCTTAATGTATTTCGGAGTCTTTCTCACATTAACTTCAAAAAACAAAGACACGAGCTGAGATGAGCACAGGAAGCTCTAGTTTGTGTTTTTGTGATCATTAGATCAGAATGCACTTAGATAAATAATCAGACGCTTCCATCCAGTCCCTGTGAGCTTTATCTCCATCATTCTCCAGCCTTTCAGTTCTGTTCCACCAGATCTTTTCTTTAATATCCATGTTTTTAGAGGCAGCCTGTTGCTCGTCCTATAAGCTCCTGATGAGCTGTTCTGCCCGGCAACCGAGCTCTGATTGGTCAGTCTGGTTTTAACAATGCAGAAATTAGAACAGGCTCTGATTAAACATTTTATGCAGCATCTCAGTCCATCAGTTTCGGACTCGGCCTCAAGGGCGGCCTTAATGTACTCGTGTTCTTTTTCAAAACTTGATGTGCATTTTTTCGTCTGTAAAAATCAGACTCGGTGTAAAAAGAAAAAGGCCTTTAGAATCGATTTTTCCCCTCCCCTACTACTGAACCAATAACATATGGATCATACTGAAAGGAGTTTTTCCACATATGGTTTATAGCTAATGCTTTGAAATGGGAATAAATGTGTGAAATGTATTTTTTTCCTCCATTTATTTCCATTTAGAAAATCACCAATTTAAAATAACCTGTAGGTGCCAAACTTTTCCATTAGGAGTGTATAAAAAGTACAGTTATTAACCCTGGGACCTAATATCCAAACTTTCTGTCATTTCTGTCTCTGTCTAACACATTTTGCTCATCACGTAATGGAACGGCTCCTAATTCGGAAAAACGAGAGGAGAAGTTAGTGAGTCTAAACTGGAACAGCTCCCATTTATTACAGTGTGTCCACTTCAATTAAAGTGAGTGCTGTGTATCTGCAGCTGCGCTCCATATCTAATGCAGGGAGCCCAAGTTCTTTATTTATGCTGCTTTAGGATGAATAATGAGGCAGGTCCAACGGCTGAAAAGCTGCAGATTATCGGTATGAAAAGCACCGAGGTCTCTCACTCCGTCTCTCTGAAGATGCCCTCGTTAGAGACAGACTGTCAGATTAGCGGTGTATTTAGATGCACAAAGTTACTTAAACGGAGACCGATAGGGTCTCTACACTGCATGTTCTTAGAAACCTTAGTGTAGCGAGTACTTCGTGTGTGTACAGGTCTGGTTGTAGCATCTGTGTCGCTGTTGGAAACTTTTTGCCACAAAAAAAGAAAGAAAAGAATGAAAAACGACACGCGCAGTCTCACGAAAAGCGAAACGATGACGACTGAGTCGAACATGCATTCATTATACATAAAGTTGCTTCTGTATGACATGCTTAGAAGCGAGATGAGAAGACGCCATACGTATGCGACCATGTAATCCATCATGCAGCTATACTTGCCGTGGTTACATGCACAGAAGACCTCGTGGTGTGGTGTTTAGTTAAACACAGAGACAACGCCAGTGTTTGATAGTACAAGTATATATCGCCTTGTTTGTGGAGAAGATGTCCGAGGAGGAGACGGCTCCGACTGGAACGGCCAACATTCATCAATTAAAAAGAGAAACTCACAAAGAGCTCAGTCTCAAAGCGTCCAAATCACACATGGCCAAAAGTATTGAGACACAAACACACATGTGGCCAAAAGTACTGGGGCACAAACTAACATGTGGCCAAAAGTACTGGGACACAAACTCACATGTGGCCAAAATTATTAGGACACAACACGACATGTAGCCAAATGTACTGGGACACAAACCCACATGTGGCTAAAATTATTGAAACACAAACCCACATGTGGTCAAAAGTATTAGGACACAACACGACATGTAGCCAAAGGTACTGTGACACAAACCCACATGTGGCCAAAAGTATGAGGACACAAACCCACATGTGGCCAAAAGTATTAATACGCAAACCCACATATGGCTAAAAGTACTGAAACACAAACCCACATGTGGTCAAAAGTATTAGGACACAACACAACATGTAGCCAAAGGTACTGGGACACAAACCCGCATGTGGCCAAAGGTATTAGGGCACAAACCCACATGGGCCAAAAGTATTAATACACAAACCCACGTGTAGGCAAAAGTATGAGGACACAAACTGACATGTAGCCAAAAGTATCGCGCTCAGTTCTAACATTTCAGTCCAACAGCTTCTGGCTCGCGTTAATAATGACCGAGATGAACTGAGAGACTGTTATGAGGCAGCATGGAGTGAGTGTGTATGAGGGAAGATCTGATCTAGAAGAACAAATTGGCCAGAAATTGGCAGGAACCCATCCCTCCGTCTGCCAGCGCTCAGTGAGGACCAAGAAAGAATCAGTTCAACTTTTATTTTGTATTTGTAGAAGAAAAAAATATTTCATTTCATACTAGATTACACCACATATCACCACTTTCACTTCAACTCCTGTAGGTTTTATTTTTTCTCCATTTCCTCAAGTGGTTAGGAGATACGGACATCTCACACACACACACACACACACACACACACACACACACACACACACACACACACACACACACACACACACACACACACACTCCAGACTCGATTCAGGAGCGTGCATCCTGGGAAATGAAGTGTGTGTGGCTTCAATTCGAACCAATAAAACAGCTTTACGAGGAGATGGAGACTCGGAGCTGCTACAGGAACCGTACAGAGGCTGTGATTTATTCCACATACTGAGTGACGGGCTCCAGAACAGTTACACCTTCTGTTTTGTCTTACGCCCCCAAACCGCGATCAAAAGTATTAGGACACGCCCCCGCACACAGGAAAAAGTATTGGCACAGATGCCATATTCTTTTCGTTTGCCCCATTTCAAGCACTTTTGTAGTTCCTTCAAGAAATGCAGATCTAGTTTTATTTATTCTTACATTTTATTTTATTGTTTTTGCCTTAGTATTTTATTAAAATTCATTTGTAATTTTTTTTACACATACTTTTTTACACATACGTATTTATAATATTTTATACTTTATACTTTATTTCATTTGTGTTTATTCATTTTCAATTATTAGTTCATTTATTTACAGCACTGTGCAAAAGTCTTAGGCCTCCATTAGATTAGACTTACATTTACAGCATTTAGCAGACGTATATACTTTAGTTTCAATTCGTTTACTTTGTTTACTGTATCTATTTTGTAGCTTTAAAACCCACACAAATTCACACAGGACAGAAAACCACATATGGCCAAAAATATTTGGACATAAACTCACATGTAACCAAAAGTATTGGGACACAAATCCACATGGGGCCAAAAGCATTGGGACACAAACCAATGTGTCCAAAAGCATTGAGACACAAACCCACGTAGCCAAAAGTATTTGGACACAACCCCACATGTAGCAAAATGTATTGGAACACAAACCCACATGTGACCAAAAGTATTGGGACACAAACACAAGCATAGTTGTAGTTCCTTGAGAAAGTCACACAATGTTGCATATTGCTTTTGTGACTTTAAGCAAAAATACAAAAAATATTTTAGAAATAGTATCAGAATAGTATATTTATAACAAATGGAAAATTCCTATAACTTTTTCTCCCCACAAAAACAACACATTTTAGGTCCTAAATATTCATATGCAAAAGTTAGGCACCCCTTGTGAAACAATTAATGTAAAGACATGACACGACCTTTGCAGGGAACAAACTTAGCCGTTAACTGATTATGTATTTTCTTTCTAATTATAAAATGAATAAGTTGAATCATTTAAGGGTTTAGGGATCTATTAATAGTTTGTTCCTTGGTGTATCTTTGCAGTACCTTTACTTTTCCCTGCAGTTCACAAGCTGAATCATATAGAGACAGAATTACAGAGTGTTATATCTAAATAAGGCTTTTGGTTGTATCATGGTTAATAAGTGTGAAGCTTTGCAGGCTTTTTCTTTCCCTCCTCACACGTATCTAACATGGAGGCTGAGGCTGGACCTTTGCTCTGTAACTATGTCACTGCAGGGATTTAAATCCGTCTCTGAATCGTCTGATCGCTCACCTTTAAGATGGTAAGATTTATTCTGTCCTCATCTTTAATCTGCTGAGAGCAGACGGGTTCTGATCCGGCGTATATTTAATCTGTGTGATTTAGCCGAGGCGAGGGAGCCGTCAAACTGGCACTGAATCAGCCGTGAGCTTTCAGACGATGCTTTGTGGATTTGCTCCGTCAGGACACTTTTAATCTGCAGAGTGTGAGGAATTAGTGCCTTTTCCTCCTGGTTGTTGTTTTGTTATTGACCGGTCTCCATCATCGTTCTTCATAACGGGACATTTTTACAGAGTGTAAGCTTTAATTTCTCAGCTTTAGCTCAGGTGTCGGCAGACACATTAATCTGGAGAGGGTCGGAAATTAGGCGGCGTTCCCCACCTCTGTCTGAGCCAAAGCTCGATCAGGAATGGTCTTTTTGGAAGGGCAGCAGTCAAGAAACCACTTTGTGGCCAAAAGTATTGGGACACAAACTCACATGTTGTCAAATGTATTGAGAGACAACACCACATAAACAGAAAAATAATGGGACACAAACCCATGTGTCAAAAGTATTAGGACACAAATCCACATGTAGACAAAAGTATTGGGAGACAAACTCACATGTGGCCAAAAGTATTGGGACACAAACCCACATGTGGCCAAAACTTTTGGGACACAAACCCACGTGGCCAAAAGTATTAGGACACAAACCCACATGTAGACAAAGGTGACGGGACACAAGCCTGCAAGTGGCCAAAAGTATTAGGACACAAGCCCACATGTGGCCAAAACTTTTGGGACACAAACCCACGTGGCCAAAGGTATTAGGACACAAACCCACATGTAGACAAAGGTGATGGGACACAAATCCACATGTGGCCAAAAGTATTAGGACACAAGCCTCTTGTAATCAAAAGAATTAGGACACAAACCACCGTGTCCAAAAGCATTGAGACACAAACCCATGTGGCTAAAAGTATTTGGACACAACACCACATGTAGCAAAATGTATTGGAACACAAATCCACATGTGGCCACAAATATTGAGACACAAACCCGCAAGTGTCCAAAAGTATTGGAGACGCTGTGGCTAAAAGTATTGGGACACAAACTCACATGTGGCCAAAAGTACTGGGACAAAAACCTGCAAGTGTCCAAAAGTGTTGGGACACAAACCCACAGTTGGCCAAAAGTTGTTTGTTATTGACCGGTTTCCATCATTGTACTTCATAACAGGACATTTTTACAGAGTGTAAGCTTTCCTTTCTCTGCCTTAGCTCAGGTGTCAGTGGACGCATTAATCTGGAGAGGGTCGGAAACTAGGCGGCGTTCTCCACCTCTGTCTGAACCGAGGCGCTTTGATCAAACCCTCAGAGTGATTAGATCCTGACCCTGACATGACAGACTTAAGAAGAAGCAGAAAAACAAAGTGAAGGTTGGAGTCGGATCAGAATTATTCCACGCCTGTCGCTCCATCCTTCCCTCGGTGTCTGTTGGGTAATAAAGATTTCATGTATTCATTTTACTCGGGAAAACTTGTAATCTATAATGACCTGACATTTCATTTTTTTCTCGCCCCAAGTATCATGATTTGAATGTTAAGCAGAGTCTCTTCTGACCAGAAGCTCACTTTAAATTCTGCCCTCAGCTCACCTGGCACTGCCTGCTGCTGACTTATTTGTTTTCTCACATAGCATATCACCAACTTTTCCTCTGACGGACAGGATGCCCAGCGTGGATCATGCACTGCTTACTAGACCTCTGCAACATTTTTAGTTTTAAATGATCCCCATTTGTAGGTTGGGGTTGTGAGCTTTGGATAATGACCGACAGGACCAGGTTGCAGGTGCAAACAGCAAGCAGTGAGGTTCCTACACAGGGCGATGTGACAGGGTGAGGGGTTCGTTCAATCTGGATCGCTGCAGAGTAGAGCTGCTGCTCTGTCAGATCGAGGGGACAGCGGAGGGGCTTTGGGGATCTCACAAGGATGATCTCCAGGCAGGTCAGCTGCTTCAGGTCTATGTCGCTCAGCGTCTCCTACATGCTGTACATGTAAAATAAATTATTCATTAATGCATGTCCTTTGTGGAGTCATGTGCATGAGGCACTTTATCTGCAGCCTGGAATTTATTTTAACAAATGTAATTTACACAAAACTGCGACAGCTTCTTGAACAAAAAAAAGTGACAAGCATCATGTGTCTTAATTTTTTACTGTGTAACGTAGCAGTGCTCAAACATGCCTCATTCATTTGTTTTGTTTCCCCCCTCCTGTTTCCTCCCGTGCCAGAATAATTATTTTTGCGTGCATCCCCTACTTTGGGAACTGCGTACTCATTAGTGGTTTAAGGCAAGGCCACGGCCATTCAAAGTGCTTTACAGATTAAAAAATACAGAAAACAACAGAATTATAAGAGGAGAGATTCATCAGAATAAAGATGCAAAAAGAACAGCTTAAATATACATTTACAGTGGTGCTTGAAAGTTTGTGAACCCTTTAGAATTTTCTATATTTCTGCATAAATATGAGCTAAGACATCATCAGATTTTCACACAAGTCCTAAAAGTAGATAAAGAGAACCCAGTTACACAAATGAGACAAAATTATTATACATGGTCATTTATTTATTGAGGAAAATGATCCAATATTACATATTAGTGAGTGGCAAAAGTATGTGACCCTCTAGGATTAGCAGTTAAAAAGCAGGTTAAATCAGAGTCAGGTGTTTCAATCAATGGGATGCCAATCAGGTGTGAGGGGGCACCCTGTTCTATTTAAAGAACAGGGATCTATCAAAGTCTGCTCTTCACAACACGTTTATGGAAGTGTATCATGGCACAAACAAAGGAGATTTCTGAGGACCTCAGAAAAAGAGTTGTTGATGCTCATCAGGCTGGAAAAGGTTACAAAACCATCTCTAAAGAGTTTGGACTCCACCAATCCACAGTTAGACAGATTGTGTACAAATGGAGGAAATTCAGGACCATTGTTACCCTC
>JAJAGP010003039.1:0-87454 GCA_025084515.1 Ancistrus triradiatus
TATATATATATATATATATATATATATATATATATATATATATATATATATATATATATATATATATATATACACACACATACATATATATACACACACATACATACATATATGCTACCATATTAGCCTAGGTATATGTGACATCTTGACCTATAATATAATTTATGCTTAAATATTAATAACTAGCAAACCCAGAAATCATTGAAAGCAAAGATGCAAAGGGTTGCAGTATGTTGGTGCTGAATGAGACAAGATCAGACCGATGAACATAGCATGAGCAGTGAGGATGATGATTTGAGGATTAAATGACTCTGGTGCTTGGAGACTCCTCATTCATTACCACAATATTTACCAGCCCTGGGGATAGACGACCAGATTTAGACTTCATGGAAAATGCAATGTATAAATATATGAGGATTCACCTAAGAAGAGAAAGAAGGGCATTTGGGATTAAACTGTGGACACACACACACACACACACACACACACACGATCTTACACTTGCCTTTCGTGTTCATGGAAACAATGTGAGTGGGGGGACACTGTGCAACAGGTGCTGATATTCTAGAACAGTGCAGTCTTCCCTCCTGGCACTGTGTTTATGTGTGTGTGTGTGTGTGTGTGTGTGTGTGGGAGTGAGAGAGAGAGAGAAAGAGAGAGAGAGAGAGATTGTGCGAGTGCTGCAGGAAAGACCTCAACAGGAAATGACCATTTCCCAATGCTGGGTTATAGGAGCCTTTAGTGGCGAAGAGCTAAAGCTGTGCACAGTCTTAAGTTTGGGCATCCCTGGTAAAATGACAAATGATTTTCTAAAGGAAAAGTTAACACAATAATTGCAGGAAATAACCTTAAGTATAACATTTTTATGACGTGGGAGCACCCCTTGACTGCCCTGCATGTTACAAAGCCCCAGTCCACACCCGCCCCTGGTGAAATAGTAGATAATCCAAATAAATACACAGAGATCATGTCACCTAACCATGAATGTGTGCCCTAGCAGGTGACTACAAAATATAAGGGCGTAGGGAACACATGATAGTACTGTATATGATAGTATAAGAAAAAAACAGATGTATAGTGGGGGTCAGTAGTCTAAAACCATTAGTGAAAATGCTTCTATATTACATCGTTCTCTAGATGGATACAATGTTTTTCAATACAAATCATATAATCAGTATAAACATATTGAGCTGAAGCTTTAAAAGATCTTTTGATACATTTCACAATTGATTAGTATTTGTTATGCTCTCCCTTTTGTTGTAATGACATTGTGCACTCGAGCTGGCGTGGACTCTATAAGTACAAGCAGTTCAAAAGCTGATGGTTTATGTCATCCCAGTGTGATTTCGCAATTTTCCAAGGAGCACCTTACGATTTTACTGAATGTCTACGCATTTTCTGTCTTCATGTGTTCTCATAAATGTTTGGAGTGGAGTTTAGGTCAAGTGACTGTGGAGGAAAGTCCATGGCAGTCGGCACTCCTTGTTCTTCTTTAATTTTCAAGTAGATGTTGCAAAGGTCTGAAGTGTGTCTTGGGCCATTATATCTGCAACAAAAAGGGTAGCACAGTGGCTTGGTGGGTAGCACCACCACCTCACACCAAGAAGGTCCTGGGTTTGATTCCCATGCGGAGCAGTCTGATTTCTTTGCATGTCCTCCCTGTGTCTGCGTGTGTTTACTCTGGGTACTCCAGTTTCCTCTCACAGTCCAAAGACAGGCATTATATTAACTGATTACTCTAAATTGCCCCAACCTGAATATATAAATGCATTTTCCCTACTGCTCTCAGATTATTGGTCCCCTCTGTATTTGCAATCACTTTTCATAAGTTTTAAACAAGAGCACATCCCCAAACTTGACTGTTTTTTACCTCAGCTGTTCAATGTCCAGTAGAATGTATGAATATAACACAGATATATTTTTGATCTATCTATCTATCTATCTATTTATCTAAGGGGGGCTAGTGGTGGCACAGAGCTATTGCAGGGGGGTACAGCAAGGCCTATGTCACTTGTAATGATTCCACCGTAAAGATGATGCATCACTTTATTACTAACATTTCAGCAGTGGCCCTCTCTAATTTTCACACACTCGATAAAATCCATGTGCGCTGGAGGGACTTTAAGGAAGACTCTGGTTATTGAGAGGTCCTACGTAGGGGGTAATTAGATCAATTCTGTTTTGTCCAGGTTCTCTTTCAAATGGTGGCCTTCCACCCAATCAGAGGTGTCAGAAAGGCATTCTGTGATTGAAGAAATAAGAAATGTTAAGGCAGCAGTCCTAAAAGCATGTTCTATGTAGAACTCTACCCATGCACAAAATTGAGAAAGTGCACCATCACAGAACTTTGGACGTATTTTCCATGACTTTGTCTGCAGGTTGATTTCTGCAACCTGATATAAACAATTAAGAAATTGAAAAGGTCTACATCTTAGTGAGCTAAAGAGTTGTTCCACTGCAGAAGCCAAAGTGCGTCACTTGAAGTGTGACTTTGCATGAGGACAGGTGTATTGCATTCGAAAGCCCAAACAGAGAGTGTGAACTGTGGTATAAAGGCAGCACATAGCTTGGTGTGTGCAATTTGAGCTGCTCCTGTACGTGTGTACTACTGGGTCAAGTGGCACTGCATGAAGTTCAGGCACTATGTGTAGCATTACAGTCCCGCTAATGCACACATAAGTCAAACCTTGGCTCTTAAAGTCCTTAAAATAGAATTGAGTGCCACTGCTGTGTCTTGATTGCTCAGAAGTTAACCTGTCTGTGGCAACACAGGATGTAATAACAGCTTGTTTCCAGAATGGATAAACAAATGGACGAAAACAAACATGGAACGTTCAGTTCTCGCTTAGAAGTGTATAGACAAGGAAATTTTATATTAGGCAGGTAGACCTATTTGCTCCAGTCTGGTTTTCCCATCTCTTTAATCTTAATGTCTATGAGGTTTTGAGTGCTGGAGTAGTAATTATCTGTGATAGAAAGTGAGTGACGGCACAGTTCTGGGCCACACTTGCCATTTTCATTGGATGAAGCAGTTGCCAGCACACGGCGAGAACTGCAACCATTGGGCAACATTTGGCCCAAAATGCAAACTCTGCACAAAACATTACTATAATGTTTGAATGCCTGGATGAACCTATGTTGTGGCTGGAAACAATAGACTTGCCATTGCCATAAGTGCTTAAACTTAGGAATATTTGGCCCAGAACTATATGCTTTTTTTGGGTAATATTTTCCTATAAGCTTTACAGCCACTCAAATTCTTTCAAGAAGAGATCAATCTCCTTAAATGACAAAACAGTAGAAAGATCATGTCAGTTCTACACCTTACTATTGGTGCAAATATCAGCTTAAATACAGTGCACTAAATGGTTTTTGTCCTTCAGGCTACTAGAAACAGAAATGACCTATTTCCTCTTACAATCATATAGGCTTGTCTCAAAGTGAGGCTTAGACTAAACAAGCCCAGACTCAGTTCATCTGCATTCCTTGCTAATGGAATGTGTAGGGGGAATGGGTAAAGATTAGTTCACTTACAGGCAGAAGGAATAACATGTTGAGTAAAAGTGGAGCCATGTAGTTAATGAGCAAAGCCCCATGGCAAGCCTGTAGCTGAGGTCGTTATCAGAGGGAGGAAGTTTTAGTAAAGATTAGGCTTAAAGGCTCGTTCGTCAAGCAGTCTTCCTGTTATTGTACACAACACACTGACAAGAAACTTCTATGCCTGGCTGTTGATGATTAAATGCTTTCCCTAATGGTATGTACAACTAAGCAAACCTCCTGATAAAGTGAACAAGCCAGAAGCCTATTGGGAAAATGTTTTATGGATGAATGAAAATAGAACTTGGTTCTGTTTGATTTAAATGAGAAGCAGTACACTGCATTCCAGCATAAGAACCTTATCCTTATCTATGAAACATGGTGGCAGTAGTATAACTGTTTGGGCTGCTTTGATGAATCCGTACCAGGATGGCTTGCCATCATCGATGGCAATAAATTCTGAATTATACCAGAAAATTCTAAAGAAAAATGTCACTGAACTGAACCTGAATAGAGTGTGGGTCATGAAGCAAGATAACAACCCTAAGTCATTCTACAAAAAATGGTTAAAGTAAGATAAAGTTAATAGTTTTAAAGAGAAAGGAAAACACCTTATCCCATCTGTGAAACATGGTGGTGGTAGTATCATGGTTTGGGCCTGTTTTGCGGCATCTGGGCCAGAACGGCTTGCCATCATTGATGGAACAATGAATTCTTAATTATATCAGAAAGTTCTACTGGAAAATGTCAGGACATCTGTCCATGAACTGAATCTCAAGAGAAGGTGGGTCATGCAGCAAGACAACGACCCTAAGCACACAAGTCGTTCTACCAAAGAATGGTTAAAGAAGAATAAAGTTCATGTTTTGTAATGGCCAAGTCAAAGTCCTAACCTTTATCTAATATAAATGTTGTGGAAGAACCTGAAGCAAGCATTTACTGTGATCAAACATCCCAGAGTTGAAGCTGTTCTGTAGGGAGAGTTTGTGCCAATTGTGCGGCTGCAGGGCTGTGTTTCAGGAATGGCTTTATGCAGTATGGGGGCTCCTCAAGGGACTGTGTTTGTGCCATTGCTGTACACCTCTGATTCCAGGTACAACTCCAACACATACCATTTGCAGAAATTCTCAGATGACTTGGCCATCGTGGGGTGTATCAGGAATGGACAGGAGGGTGGGTACAGGAAGGTGGTGACAGATTTTGTCGACTGGTGTGAACTGAACAAACTGCAACTCAACATCAGCAAAACAATGGATATGGGGATGGATTTCAGGAAGCTCAAACATCCCCTGTCACCAGTAACCATTGATGGTCTGGACATGGAGATGGTTGGGATATACAAAAACCTGGGTGTGCACTTGGACAACAAACTGGACTGGAGTCACATTTACATTTCTGTCATTTAGCAGATGCCCTCATCCAGAGCCACTTACAATTGATACAATCTTACAATCCAAGAATACAAACCTTCTGGTCCATAGTCCAGTACCTTAACCGCTAGGCCACCAAAGTACCACAGAGTTCTAGCACTTGTGCAGTCCTTTGGAGCATGCACAAAACTCCTGTGGACCTTCTTTCAGGCTGTTGTGGCAAGTGCAATATTCTATGCTGTCATGTGCTGTGGCAACAGCATCACCACATGTGCTCTGAGCAAACTGGATAAATGAATCAGGAAGGCAGACCTCTTTGTAGGAGTCAAGCTGAAATCTCTGGAGATGGTAGCAGAATGGAGGACTCTTAACAAGCTGCTCACCATTATGGACAACCCATAATGGTGTAATTGCAATCAGCTGTGGAGAAACAGAGAAGTACGTTTAGTGGAAGAATGATACAGCTGCTCTGTGCTAGAGAGCGCCATGTGAGCTCTTTAATTCTCACTCTAACTAAAATTTATAACAAGTTCCTTACTGCAGGGGACACTTCTGATCTCCAGCTGTCTGAACTTTGCTGAGTTACACCATACAGCGGCATGTTTACCGTACAAGTTGATTTACTATTATGTATTCATTTGCACTGTTCATTGTTACCACTTCTCCCTACCTAAAACCTTTGATCAAACCCTACTCTGCATTTCATACCCATCAAGGCTCAACTGGCTAGACTGGAACCACTCAAGATCAAAGGAAGAGCATCAGTACTGTTCTCTGTACAGGCACCCAGCCACTGCATGTCTGAATGGCTCTTGCTGTCTTCCAACTATGACTAAAGACTCACCTTTTCGCTTATTACTTAAATGAAGACTGAAATTGCACCTACAATTAAAAATACAGTGGTACCTTGCTTCTCGTTCTTAATTCGTTCCAGAAGGCTTGTCAAGAACCAAAAAAGTTGAGTTCCGAACAAATTTTTCCCATAAGGAATCATGTAAATTCCATACCATTCCAGACCCCCAGAAAACCTATATGTATAAGCATTAATGAACTTGTATAGTACAGGTGCTCCCTGATTTACGATGGGGAAATGTTCCGATAAATTCATCATAAGTTAAATGTATCATGAACTGAGGAGTTTAATGAGTGTTTATACTCTATACAGAGTCTATACTCTATACAGCAGAGTCTATGATAAGTAATGATGAGTTAGTTAATGTTCAAAGCACATAGATTAACCTACAGTTGGCTGTAAAATCATTAACACAAAGCTTATTTTATGACAAGGTGTTGAAAAATCTTGTGTAATTCAGTGAGTAATAGATCGAAAGTGAGAAATGAAAACAAACACTTCACTCAATGAACTCTGGGTGCTAGCATAGATGCTAATGCTAAATGCATTTCATTCATTTAATTCCCTTTATTATCCCCAAGGGGAAATTTGTTTTACCGCCAGGTATACTACACATCTGTCAATACACACACACACACACACACACACACACACACACACACACAAAACACACACACACAAAAAAACACCGCATCAAAACCACACAATATGTTCATATATTACATCCAATAAATACATATCATAAATTTAATAACCCTATAGCCCTAGGTATAAAAGAGTTCCTCCATCTGTTGCTTTTCACCTTTGGGAGCCTAAATCTGCATCCAGAAGGAAGAATCTGAAACTCCAAATTAAGTGGATGGTCCAGCAAACTCAGGATCACTCTCGCTTTTTGAGTAGTATGACAAATATATGTCATTTTAAAGAAGTTTGAGCAGTACCAATTATTTTGTTTGCCACCTTAATAATGTTATGGAGCCGATTTTTAGTCTTAACGTTTAAGCTCCCAAACCATCACTGAAAAGTTAAGACAGATTCAGTTAATGACTTGTAAAAAAGGGTCATGATCTTCCTATCCACCTTAAATGTATTTAACTTTCTTAAAAAATACAATCTCTGCACCTTTTTACAAATCACATCAATATTCACAGTAAATTCAATTGCTGCCATCAATCAACACGGTGATGGGGACTGAGGCACTTTACAAAAATCAATTTTCATATATTTTGTTTTTGTGATGTTTAATTCCAAATTCATATTTATACACCACTAGAAAAAATCCTCACCACCGGGCCATGTACAGTCTCCTCATCCTGTAGAAGACTAACAATAACAGTATCATCTGCATGTTTAAGAATATGTCTATCCTGGTATTGACTTCTACAAACATTTGTGTAAAAGAGAGAAGACAGAACACAACGCTGTAGTGAGCCAGTAGAAGAAAGGAGAATCTGTGACAGAAAGTCATTGACCTTATCTTGCTGTGGTCTAAACATTAAGAAGTCCATAATCCATGCTACTAATCTATAATCAATATCAAATTGCGCTAACAGTTTACTCACTAAAATCTGTGGTTTTATTGTATTAAAAGCAGATGAAAAATTCACAAACAAGAGTCTTGCATACGTCTTTGGTCCTTCAAGATGAAAAGTAGATTTAGGAGGATAACTGTAGCATCATCCACCCCCTACCACTTTTATATGCAAACTGCATTGGAGTTAGATACTCCTCCAGTAAACACAATAATTCCTTTTTAATAAATTTCTCAAATGCCTTCATTACCAGCGATGTTAATGCTACAGGGCGAAAATCATTAAGTTCCTTAGGTCTTTTACATTTAGCCACAGGAACAATAATGGACCTTTTCCAAAGAGCATTTGAAAAAAGAAAAAAAAAAAAAAAAATATATATATATATATATATATATAGATCTAATTCTTTTCCTTCAAAAACCTCCCTATCTACAAAAGGAGATTGAGTTAATTCAAATGTCAAATACAAGCGATTTAATGCCTTAGCCAGTTCCCCATCACAACTAAAACCTTCAAGTTTTGCAGGTTTATTATCTCTCTCTTTACAGCCAGTCATAGATCGCATGCCATTCCATGCCATTTTAGGTCATTACTCCTAAACTGATTTTCAATTTTATCCTTACTCTTTAGCTTTGCTTTCCTAATTTCAAATCTAACCTCTCTCCTTACTTCCCGTTTCTCTACTTCTGTATCCTTTAGATATATTTTATGTTTCTTAATTAGCAGCCCTTCTTTGTTACCCATGGTTTACTATTTGGATACAGTTTCACTGTCTTCATTATGACAACAGTGTCTATAAAATAAAATATAACTAGATGCAACTTCAGTCAACTCATTTATATCTGAACAATCCATAAAAACTGACCTTATGTACTATCAAAACAACCCTGCAGGCACTTCACAGCATCATCAGACCAAACCTTGACCATTTTAGACTGTATTTTCTCATTCTTCAGAAGTGATCTATATACAGGAACTAGCTGAATAGTATAATGGTCAGATGCACCTAATGGGGATTTCCTGAACACTTTATAGGCACTTTTTAAAGACCCATGACAAAATGTGCAAAGGAACAGGTTCTCCAAAGCCTGTTATTGCCATGTTCGAATCAGTGTATGTAGCCGTAAGACAAGTCTTAGTAAAGGCCATAACACATGCATTTCTGTAATCAGCCATATACTTCGCTTGAAGTTCGTCAACTTTATTTATTGAAAACCTACCAGAAATTTAATACACCTATGGAGCCCAATCATCTTGAGTGTGTAAATGACCAATTGGAATGTGTGTTTCGCTCAACCCTGGACATGATTGCTCCTGCTAGGGTCAAACGCATTAGGGAAAAAAGGCTAGCACCATGGTATAATGACCACACCCGTACCTTAAAGCAAAGAACAAGGCAACTAGAGGGCAAGTGGAGACATAGTAAATTGGAGGTGTTTAAGATTGCTTGGAGGGACAGCATGGCAGAGTATAAGCATGCCCTTACTAAAGCTAAAGCTGCATACTTCTCCTCAATCATAGAGAAAAATCAAATAAATCCTAGATGTCTCTTTAATTCAGTCCTCTCAAATTACAATAAAACTGCAGAAAGTGATTCCATGTTCTGTGTAATTTTAACAGTATTGATGTCATGACTTTCCTTTAATGAAAGATTCACTATCATCAATCTTCCAATGGGCTCATTAAAGAAACTATTGCAGACATCTGTTTAATTGCTGTAAATCAGAAAATATTTAAGAATCTTTTACTCGCAATTACTATAGCTGAACTGTCGCTCACTGATCAGCTCGTCTAAGTCATCAACATGTTTATTAGATCGCAATTCCTACACGTTTACTCAAAGAAGTAATACCTAGTATTATATAGCCACTGTTAGGTATGTAAATTCATCCCTTATTTTTGGTTAGGTGCCCAAATCCTTTAAGTATGCGTTTATCAAACCACCTATTAAAAAAGGCAATTTGACTCCTTGTGATATCTAATGATAATTCCATTTCAAATTTACCGTTCTGTCGCAAATCTTGCGTCTATCAGCCCTCCGCATTTTACCTTCAAAGGGAACGATATTTATGAAAGCATTCAGTCGGCTTCAGTCCCCATCATAGAGCTGAAACAGCATAATTAAGTACTAAATGATTGTTTAATGTTCCTCACATAAGCAGTTGTTCATATAAATAATCTAAGGTGACGTATGGCGTGCCCGGGGTCAGTGCTTGGCCCGCTTATTCTCTCTGTAACATTGCTGCACTGGCTCCGTTATTCGTAAACATGGCATTATGTTCCACTGTATGCTATAATACACAGCTGTACATATCAGCACGCTAATGACACCTTACCATCAACAAAATTGAGGGTTGTGTAAAGGAAATAAAAGATTGGATGTCCTTTAATTTTCTGCTTACTTAAGCCAAGGCTGTGAGAGACATGTTGGCTACATCTATCCTACACCTAGATGGCTGTTCGTATTTCCCAGTCCATCGTAAAAAACTTAGGCTTCACATTTGGTTCAGATCTCTCATTTGATGCGGGCACATTAGCAGAATCACTCGGAATTGCTTTCTTTCAATTACTTAATAGCTAAACCTTAGAAATATCCTCTCTTTAATGATGCAGAGAAACTGGTTCGGCATGCATTTATAACCTCAAGTTGGTTACTGTAACACTTACTTACTGGATCTCTAGTAAATCTATAAATACTTCAGTTAGTTCAGATGGCAGCTGCCGTGAGGGCAACTCGAACTAGAAAATTTTGATCATATCACTCTTTTCTATCACACTACACTGGTTACCAGTTAAATTCCGCATTGATTACAAATACTTCCTTATAACTTATAAAGGGCTCTACATGGCCTGGCCCTACATTATCTGAGGAACTCTTAGGTCTTACAATCCAGCTCGTCTAAATTCGTACGGCAGGGTGCATACTTCTGTTAGTTCGCATAATAAAAAGTCACAGGCCGGGGGAAAAGGCTTTCTCATACATGGCCCCCCAACTTGGAATAAACAATTCTATTCAGGAGTTCGTATGGTGATCAGAGACGTTGGGTTTGTCGTCTTCTGTCCTCCCGTAGCATTGCCGATGTCTCAGTGTCCCTCTTGGCTGTGCTACCTTCCAGTTCTCCTCTTCTGAGCTATGCTGCTTATAGCTAATGCTTCCGGGTCTCATCTACACGTGCATCAGTATTGTTATAGACACTATGCGCTTATCAATAACTAATTGCATTTTCTGTTTCCCTCTCCGAGCTGTGTTCCAGTACCATTTCCAGCCCCACACACGATGTTGCATCCGCTTGCAGCTTCAGCTCAAGCTGCTTCGTCCATCAAGGCTCCAACCCCATCATACCCGCACACCGGAGGTGCAGTAACCCTCACCCTCCTCCAGTTATCTTGGGTCGAAGTGCCGCCAAGGACTTTCCTGCTTAGACTCAGGATCCTAGAGTGACTCTGTGTATCGGACTACTTACTGCCGATGTGCATATTTCACATTTTATTTGAACTATGACTCCATGACTTCAGTTTCATTCTTAGATTTATCATCTATGCCGCCCAAGGAGGTTGGGTCCCTTCTTGAGTCTTGGTCCTCCCAAGGTTTCTTCCTCATAACACTCAGGGAGTTTTTCCTTGCCACTGTCGCCCTAGGCTTGCTCAATTTGGGATTGGACGTAGTTATTAGGAGATAATCTAAACTTTTAAAGTTGCTTTGAGACAGTGCTCCATTGTAAAAAGCACTATATAAATAGATCTGACTTGACTTGACTTGATTAAAGACTGAGCATTTGCAAGAATGATAGATGGAAGCGGAATGCAGGTAAGGGCCAGTTTTTTAAGCCTTAGCCTAACACTGCCTCTTTTTCCCCGCTTACACGTTTTATTGATATATTTCCATTTTTGAGATATTGATGGCGAACTTCCTGCATTAAAGAATTAAGTACCTGAATCAGTTTTCCAAATTCTGTAGATCTGCTCCAAATGCTACCGAATCCGACTTGAGCCTTGCTGTTCTTCCATCCCCAAGGTTTAATAAAATATTATCCAAAGGAGAACCACCACAGAACATTCCATAGTGCGTACTGTCAATCTATAACAATATCCTACATAAAACTTCAATACAAACAAATAAACCAAACAAATAAGCACGGAAACTGCACCTGTACACAACACTGGCTGCTGGTCGCTACTAGTGCAGCACCCCCCAGCCTATGTTCTGGATTTTGGTCGTATTTTGCTTTAGGTTGGCTAGGTTGGCTGTCAATAGTAACCTTTTTAGGAACCATGGAGACTTATTTGCACTAAGAATACAGTACTGTAAAAATAAAGAAAAACACGATAAAAATAGAAATCCTCAATGAGCGAGAGCTATTGTGAATCTGAATCATTGTGTGCTGAAACATGAATTGTGAATCATGAATCGTGAATTGAGTTTCGGCTTAAACAAGTCACACGGCTTGACTCATAAAAGCTTAAGCAAGTTTGCTGAGTATCGAGCAAATGACGAGAACCGACACAAATTTTTCTTGTCAAAATATGTGAGAGAACCAAATTTGACTAGTTCCGAGGTGGTTGAGAAACGAGGTACCACTGTATTGTCCTTTTCTTGTTTTTCTCCTTTACCAGGTATGTTTTTGCTTCTTGCCTCAACTCCTTATGGGGTTTTATGTTGGGTGGTGTTCCTGCAGGAGGTAATGCATGCTAAGATGAATACGAAGCACTTCTGTAAGTTGCTCTGGATAAGGGTAGGCCTATCTGCTAAATGATGGAAATATAAATGTAAATTAAGACTATAATTAATTGCACAATAACCCTTAATATATCCACTGACAGACAGCTCATGCAGTCTAATCAACTGCTTAGCAAATTAGTATTGTCTATTTTAGATCTTAGTAAAGCAGGGCATCTGTGAGGAGTTGACATGTCTTGATTCACACATCATTGGGCGTTTATTAATAAAGCTTGAGATAATATTATATTTTTAAATAGAATATCAAAGAGATAACCAGAGAGTGACGCTCTACGGGCTACAGAACAACGGCTGTACAGGGCTCAAGTATCGTGTGTAGGACCTCACTTGGTCCAGATAACTTTTCGCTCTCCGTGAAGAGAAATGATCCCATATGAAAGATATTTCTCTGACATATTAATATATTAAGAACAAAACCACGTAATGAAATGGACCCCACAGGACATTTGATTGAGTCTTCTAAATGAATGAATACTAAATTTAGTGTATTTGTGTTTTCAGAGGAGACTTAAGATCCCCTGTTAATTTTTCAGTGGGACAGATGAACAAAGTGCACAGCTGTGTACACAGTGTGCTTAAGCACAGTAAGACATGCTCAGTAAACAAAGAGCTCCCATACTTCAGATGAGAGTTTATTATAAATGAATCCGTCCAGGAATGAATAGATACTTGTGCTTGTTGTTAATTTAGTCTTTGAGGGTGCACTTGAAAATATTAGTTGAACAGAAGAGGTTGGTACACTGTTCAGGCTCAGTAAAACTGCACTGCTTTGTATGCATGTGAGTGTGTTTTGTGTGCTTTATCATATAACATAGAACAATATATACACTCACCGACTTCATTAGGTACACCTGTTCTGCTGCTCCCTAACTCAAATATCTAATCATTCAATCACAATGCAGATATGGTCAAGACAAGCTGTTGAAGTTCAATTCGAGCATCAGAATGGGGAAGAAAGGTCATTTGACTTTTTGTTGGTGGTGCTAGACTGGCTGGTCTGAGTATTTCAAAAACTTCTGACCTACTTGGATTTTCATGCAATCTCTATGCCTTCTCTAGGGTTTACAGAGAATGGTCAGAAAGAAAAGATCCAGTGAGTGGTAGTTCTATGGGCAAAAATGTCTTGTTGATTCCAGAGGTCTGAGAAGACTGGTTTGAGCTGACAGAAAAGCAACAGTAACTCAAACAACCACTCGTTACAACAGAGGTATGCAGAAGTGTATATCTGAATTAACAACACTTCAAACCTTGAAGCAGATGGGCTACAAGAGCATAAGACCACACTGGGTGCCACACCTGTCAGTTAATAGCAGGCTACTAAGGCTATAATTCACACAAACTCACCAAAACTGGATTACAGAAGACTGGAGAAATGTTGCCTGGTACAATGAGTCTCGATTTCTGCTGCAGCATTTGGGTAGTAGGGTCAGAATTTGGTGTAAACTACAGGAAAGCTTGGATCCATCCTTGTATCAACGGTTCACGCTGGTGGTGTAATGGTGTGGGGGACATTTTCTTGGCACACTTTGGGCCCCTTAATACTAACCGAGTATAGTTTAAATGCCACAGCCTATCTGAATATTGTTTCGGACCATGTCCTTCCCTTTATGAACACATTGTATCCATTTTGTAATTTCTACTTCCAGCAGGATAATGGACCATGTCACAAAACTTGAGATAATCTCAAACTGGTATCCTGAGCATGGCAATGAGTTCACTTTATTCAAATGGATTTCACATTCACCAGATCTTAATTCAATAGATCAATAGATTTGGGATGTGGTGGAACAGGAGATTTGTATCATGGATGTGATGCTATCATGTCAATATGGACCAAAATCTCTGAGGAATGTTTCCAGCACCTTTTGAATCTGTCAAAAAGAATTAAGGCATTCAATTAAGGCAAAAGGCTGTCCAACTAGCAAGGGTGTACTAGCAAGGCATACCTAATGAAGCGGGGGTTGAGTATATTTTGCACTGATTAATATTAATTAGTGTTATATGCGATACATTATTTTGTTAATCCCCTTTATCAGCAAAAACGTTTCCAGATTGGACATGCACAGTGGTTACATTGGTGTTTTAGACCATTCTATGCCTTTTTTGTTCTGTTTTTTTTTGTTTTTTTGCTTGAGAAGTCTTCTTCACGTAATACCACAATATTTACATTTCGTTAAGATCCAGATTTGGATTCTGTTGATTTATTTGTGTGTTTTTGGATCGTTGTCTTGTTGCCCTATCTGGTTTCTTTGAAGCTGCAGTTTTCCCATTTGTCTATGACATCCTCCTTTTAAAAATACAATTAAAATATATTATAATAATACTTTTAAATTCATGAATTCCTCAGTGACTGCAAACTACTCAGGACCTGATACAGCAAAGCAACCCACACCATGATGCTCTCTCTACCATGCTTCAAAGCTGAGTTGAGGTTTTTTTTTTTTCTTGATGTCTTTTTCTTCTAATAATAACATTAATTTCTGTCACAGATCGTTCTCTTCAAATGTCCTTCTTATACTGAACATACTGTAACTTCTGCATTGAGAATATTTCATTTTCTAGACAAAAACAAAGATAATTATTGTATTATGCACCATTACACATTCAATCCTATTGTGCAGTTTAATTATAAGGTTGTTCATCATTGTCACTAACTAATATCTGAACGATCTTCGGGAAAAAAAAAAAAAACAGAACATCCAGCACCCTAGAGCTTTTGGGACCGCTTAGACCTGGCAGTGCCATCATGACTCATTCCTCTTCAACAAGTGATTGTGGCATTAAAATGTAAAAATCTCCCATGCCTTGTGTGTGTGTGTGTGTGTGGTTAAGATTGCTCAGGGCCCTACACACATTCATGTTATCCACTAGGGACTGCAGGTTGAAATGAGATGAGGATGAATCATGTTTAACCATTATATTAGCGTCAATAGTGATGAATCAGACTTCAGAATAGGAATTCAAAACGCCCATGCTCACAAACAAAAGCGCTTTAGTAAGGTGGCTATTATTTACCTCATGCAAATCTCTGGATTCTGGACTTTAGACTTCACTTGAATCTATAGTTATAGTATTATGCATTTAATGATCACCGCTCACAATAACATGCAGTCTTAGTGAGGACTGGTTCCATTACCAAATAAACACATGGACAGCAGACTGTGCTGCAGGTAATGTACTGCCACACAGCTTAGTGTCATCCTCTAGGTTCATACCTTGCACCTACAACACCAAGGTAGGCAGAAATATGGGCTGGACCTAAATCTAAACTCTAAACTCCAGCTCCACGTTGGTTGCTGCAGCTGTGTTTTGAGGGTCCAGAGTATATATATATGCATTGTGTGCAGGCGAAAATGCTCCCTGGATGGAAAACCAGTCCATAATATGGCCCCATAACCTCACCACCTGATCTTCACATTGCAAGCCCTGGTTTCATCCCAGCTTCTTATAAACAACTATCTGGACATTTGGATCAAGCCTAATATTGTATGAAATATAAATATCAGTGATGATGCACTATTAAAAGCAACTTTCAGTATAGGCTGGACAAATTAGGGACACTATTTCAAACTTTGAAGTGCATATTAAAAATGAATTAATCTACACACTTAACATATAACTAAAATAAAAAATATAATTTTTATATATTACTTCGTTGTACTATTGCTCAACTTTGGTATTTTTTATACTAGTGTAAAGCTAGCATCCCATTTTTTTATTTTGCAAAATGGACAAATAATCAGCTTGTAATGGAAATAAATGACACTATTATTAGATGATATGGCCTTGTGGACTTTCTTGGTAATGGGAATCCATGAGTCATCATCTCAAGGGAAGGCAGAGATTTAAATTGGACAAACCAAAGTTCACCAATAGCAACATATACATATCCACTGAAACTGTGAATGTGTAGACGTGCAGAACGAGAGAAACAAAGAGAGGAGAAGCTTCCAGAGCTGGACATACAGACATTTCCAATCATGAAATCCAATCAATAAGAGGCAACCAAAATAATATACGGTGGGGAAAAAAAAAGGTATTTAGTCAGCCACTGATTGTGTGCAAGTTCTCTACTTAGAAATAGGAGAGAGGTCTGTAATTTTCATCATAGCTACACTTCAAAAACTATGAGAGACAAAAATGAGAAAAAAAATCTCCAGGAAATCACATTGTAGGATTTTAAAGAATTTAATTGTAAAGATTATGGTGGAAAAATAAGTATTTTGGTCAATAACTTTGGTTCACTCAACTCAAGGTACTTTGTCCGGACATAACCTTTGTTGGCAATGACAGAAAAACATTTCCTGTAAGTTTTTCACCCAGGTTTGTTATTTTGGCCCATTCCTCCATGCAGATCTCTCTCTAGAGCAGTGATGTGTTTTGGGGCAACAACAGACTTTCAACTCCCTCCCAAATTTTCTATTGGGGTGAGGTCTGGAGACTGGCTAGGCCACTCCAGGACCTTGAAATGCTTTTTACGGAGGCCACTCCTTTGTTTCCCGAGCCGTGTGGTGTTTGGGATCATTGTCATGCTGGAAGACCAGCCACGTTCCATCTTCAATGCTCTCACTGATGGAAGGGAGGTTTTGGCTTAAAATCTCATGATACATGGCCCCGTGGTCATTCTTTCCTTTAACACGGATCAGGTCGTCCTGTCCCCTCTGCCAGAAAAAACAGCCCCAAAGCATGATGTTTCTTCCCCCATGCTTCACAGTAGGTTATGGTGTTCTTGGGATGCAAACTCAGAATTCTCTTTCTTCAAAACCACGGGCGAGGTTGAGTTTCTTATCAAAAAGTTTTATTTTGGTTTCAATCTGACCACATGATATTCTCCCAATCCTCTTCTGGATCATCCATATGCTCTCTGGCAAACGTCAGACGGGCCTGGGAAACATGTACTGGCTTAAGCAGGGGGGCACGCCTGGATCTGAAGTCCCTCTCGGCGTAGTGGGTTACTGATGGTAGCCTTGTTACTTTGGTCCCAGCTCTCTGGCAGGTTCATTCATCAGGTCCCTCCGTGTAGTTCTGGAAATTTTTGCTCACCGTTCTCATGATCATTCTGACCCCCACGGGATGAGATCTTGCATGGAGCCAGAGATCAAGGGAGATTATCAATGGTCTTGTAGGTCTTACAATTGCTCCCACAGTTGATTTATTCACACCAACCTGTTTGCCTATTGTAGATTCACTCTTCCCAGCCTGCTGCAGGCCTACAATTTTCTTCCTGGTGTCCTTCAAACAAACTCTTTGGTCTTGGCCATGGTGAGTTGGAGTCTGAATGTTTGAGGCTGTGGACAGGTGTCTTTTTTATACAGGATAACGAGTAACCAGGTGCCACTAATACAGGTAACGAGTGGAGGACAGAAGAGCTTCTTAAAGAAGAAGTTACAGGTCTGTGAGAGCCAGAAATCTTCCTTGTTTGTGGGTGACCAAATACTTATTTTCCACCATAATTTACAATTAAATTATTAAAAAATCCTACAATGTGATTTCCTGGATTTTGTTTCATTTTGTCTCTCATAGCTGAAGTGTATTTATGATGAAAATTACAGACCTCTCTCTTTTTTCTAAGTAGGAGAACTTGGACAATCAGTGGCTGACTAAATACTTTTTTGCCCCACTGTATTTAACCTCTAGAGCTTGAGTTGTCAATGTGTTGAAAAAATTACAGACTTACCACACTTTGATTTTGATATGCTGGTGCTGTGACATCTTCCTACCCTTTTATAATCTTCCGATTTTTTATTCTTGCAACAAATTTTACACACAACTGACTGGGCACAACCAATATATTTTGCCACGCTCCATGTTGGATTTCCTTCTTGAAAGAGTTTTATAATGCTTTCTGTTGTTTCCCCAACAATCTAATTGACAACTTTCTTGTTAGTGCTATGTTTTCTTTCAAGTAGTCAATCCCAAGAGCTTGCTAATGTTTGTACACACTGCATTTTATTTTTGTTTTTGGATTGTGCCAGTATTTCATTTAGAAATGCAAATTACAAGGTGATTCCACATATTTACTCAGCATTACGTGAGTGCATAATTCATTCCTCTACTTGATCTGGAAAAAATATGCCATTAATTTGCCATTTGTTTGTGGTATGCTTCGCAAAGCATACCACAGCTATCAAACAAAAAGTGTTTGGTGTCATAACTCTCAGGGCATCACCTTACACCTACATTACAGGTATGTGGGAAGTGGGAACTGGGAAGAACAGAGCACCAGATGAACACATTAAAACATACCAGACTCTTTACAGACAACAACAGAGAAAAAATCAAACCTAGATCCCAACAGGACCAGCCCTCCTTAATGTAAAATACACTGTAATGAAATACAAGGATTGTCTTGTCTTTTGATGCCTGTTTACATACATTGCTTAGTAAATACTTCACAAATTATTTCCTAGTAAGTGAACATAATGAACAGTTCCTGTTTCATGTCTGTGCCTTTAAATGGTGGTTCATGGAGGTATCGTGGATTTGGGATGTACCTAAATGCCGAGAAAGCCTTAGAAACACTTAGAAAGCCTGCTCAAGTGTCACATAATTTCCATTAAGTCATGACGCAGATACCAGGTATGAGAATGACGTGCTAGCAGTACTAATGCTTCTCTGCTGGGTTTCTCTGTTAGTATGAAAGTGATTACTGGTAGCACTCTGCTAATGAGGGATCCAAGCTTGAACTCACACAGAGATGACACAGAGCAAAAAAAGTCAAATGAAACGATCACAAGATTCATCCTCTGGAGAAAGCTGCAGGAGTCATTACTCTGAAGAACATAGTGTGTTAGGATCAGAGGCTGTCAGCGTTCGGGAGTTGGAGGCAGGGACTGTTGGCATCATTACATGCTGCAGATTCATAGGGCTGTGAATACCCAGCCATGCTGTTACATCTTATGATGGCATACCATGATGCCATCACATTCCCTTTATGTAGTAAAAATGGCAATGAAACATTTCCACTAACTTGTTGATGGAATTTTAGCCCATTACTCCACACAGAACAGCTCCAACTCTGCAGTTTGGTCAGTTTCCTCACATGAACTGCTCACTGAACTGGTCCTTCTACAACATTTCTATTCGAATAAAGTCAGGACTTTCCAAAACATCAACTTTTTTGGTAGAACGACTTGTGTGTTTAGAGTCATTGTGTTGCTGTATGACTTACATTCTCTTGAGATTCACAGACAGGTGTCCTGACATTTTTGTTTAGAAATCAATGAGTGCATTTACATGCCCTTAATAATCCAATCATAGTCTGATTTCTGCAGTTATCTGACTACTCAAGTGGTCATGGATACAGCATACTCCAATCAAGAAATCAGATTAAGAAATTTGATAAAGAGAGCTGGATTTTATGCCATTAATCAGAATACTCGCAGCATGTATACCCGACAAAATCTGTGTTTTCAGACTGCTCCTGTGTGAAAACCTTACGCCACGGTTGCCAGGTCTTCGTATTCTACAGACCTTGTATGTGGCCTTTTTTTTTTCCATTGACTTCGTGAGCATTTTTTTCTCACTGGATCTGGCAACCCCAGAATTAAACAAGCCACGGAATTAAAGGCAGCGAAATGGCTGTTGAACACTTCGTGGAGACTCTGAAATGCACTATATACTTGAGAAAATGAAAAGTTTGATTATTTATACATTTTTCTATGAGATTATTGGCTGGTTGCAAAGTAGAAATCTGATTACTGAATGAGTCATGTAAACATGGAGGTTGCCCATTATCTGATTACTCAAGTACTGTACATGTATAGTTGTTGATCGGATTACTGACAAAAATCTGATTTTCTGCAGTTATAGGATTATTAAGTGCATGTAAACACACTCAGTTATGTTCAAGGCATCCTGGCCCAGATTCAGCAAAAAGGTCCAAATCATGATATGTCCACCACCATGTTTCAAAGACATTATAACGTTCTTATGTCGGAATGAGGCTTTTTCCTTTCTCCAGACATAATGCTCTTCATTTAGTCCAAAGGGTTCTATTTTTGTCTCTCAAATCCACAAAATATTTTTCCACTCGCCTTTTCAGTTGTCCTCATGATATTAAAGACAAACTGCAGATGAGGACTTTTTGGATTCTTTGCAACCCTGCAATGCACACCACTGTTGTCGACTGCTCTCCTGCTGGTGTCCAATGTGAGACCTTTAGTTACTGAAAAGTTACCCTGGGTTCATTTGTAACCTGACTGACTACCTGGTTAATGGCGGTCGGGTTCGAGGCCTCATGGAGGCCTCATGGTGAGAGCTTCAATCCTGGCTTTGCTGCTTAGCGACATACTGCTCCAATTGCTGGTGTGATAAATGAAGATCTACAGGCCCATCTGCAATGACTGTGGGCAAATGTGCCACAGGATACCATAGAGAACCTGTTTGCCTCCAGTGCTCAAAAGTATCTGATCTTGTATCCAAGCTAGGGGCAGCCTAACAGGGTTGTAGAGCCTCCTCTTTATCATGGGAAAATCATACATTGTCCCCCTTTAAAGTTATATATTTGCTGTAATATTGTAATAACTTACATATATCATCATTACATTCATACATATAAAGTTTCAGTCAGTTCCAACAACTCTTTCTTGGTAAGTTATTTTTTGGTCAATGATTGTATTTAATGTGAAAACATGTCCGTAGTAAGGGTTCTGCTGTGAATGTGTTTGAGATACATGAAAATAAGGGAACACTGACAAATTACAAATGCAAATGCTTTCATTTTACATTTTCTCAATTTTTATACAATGTTTTTCATTACAAATATAATGACCCAAATTACTGATCACTATGCAGCGTGGCATGGCTGGCGCAGTCGCATCACAGCTGCAGAAAACTGAATTAAACACAAATTTAAAACTTTTAGCCCAGAGTGAGCTCTGAAAAGAGATATAAAGAGTCAGACAAAATAAACTGCATTTTGGTGATGCATGCATTGCTTCCCAGGACTTAGAACACTGGTTCCCATGTCTGCAGTGGGAAAAACACATGGTTTGTAATGCCTTTGGGATTGTAGTACAAAGGGCTCCAGGACTCTGGGTTCTATACTGATATGATATCCATCTAGCTTTCAGAGAACTAGGCAGTAAGCCAAGAGGCTATGCGTTCAGCAAAACACCCCCCCACCCCCCGTTTATTCCTGGGAGATTGTCTCTTTGCATGTGTGCATATGATGTGTGTTTGGTTAGTTGGTGTTTCCAAAGTGCTCCTTAGTGTATGAGTGTGTCTTTGAGTATGTGAGTGTATGTGCCCTACAATGGATTGAGACCCTGTCTAGGTAGACAGTTGTTCCTGCCTTGCGTCCTGTGTTGCATTAATTTTCTTATCTGCTTATCCTAATCAGGGTTGCGGGAGAGCCATTGCCTAGCCAGCGACACTTATGTTTTGTGAAACATACTGAAATGCACAATGACTGGACATTACCATAGTCACAAACTCTTTTTATGTTAGTATAATGTAAATATAAAAGGTATTTTCAGAAGAAAACTGCATGCAAATGAAACTTAAATGCATATCTTGAGAGGACAGCTGCAAGTATTCCCAATATTTGTATGTTTTTCATACAAATTTAACTCGTAAATTGTTACAATTATACAGCCATGGCAGCATGTTGGCATTTCTATAAAACAAGCCACAAACACCTGCTATGTTTTAGGTGATGGTCTGTCTGTACCAAGTCTATCCAGTTTTGAATTAAGGACAAATTCCTATTAGTGAGACTTCTGACCAGGTCATGTGCAACTGTTAAAAACAAGATCTTCATATAGATATGCAACATTTAACCGATCAATGTCCGTTCCCTCAAAAATTTTAATAAATTACAATAGGAAATAAAAATCTGTCTTTTAACTGCAGAAGTTTCAATTTCGTTGTACACTGTGAAATGACAATAAGGGCATCTTATCTTAGCTTATCTTATGTTGTGGCTGTTGTGGCTGGTCATCTCAACAGCCAACAAACACTGCCGATCAACGAGCAGACATGGGAGTTAAAGAGTGGAAGTCATTTGTGTGTGTGTGTGTAAGTAAAACTACCATACTGGGTGTGTGCTTGCTTGCTCGTTAGCTCACACTGGGACTAGAAACTGTTCACAGTTGATGTGTTTAGAGACTTTTTTCTGGAAATGACTTGTGTTTGAGCGTATGACTTTCCATTGCTTATTTGAAACAAACTGTAAATTATGTTCGAAAGTGTATGTACTTGTCCTATACAAGGAATAAGGAGATAAAATCAGAAAAAAAAACAATAAAAAAAAAAGCTTTCCTAAGAATTTTTTTTCTACTGTCTTGTCAGTTGTTATTGTTGTAGTTTCTTAAGCTGAATTAGATTTTAAATTTTCAACGGCTTCTACCAGCAAGCCCATGCAGAGCAGATAGTGATTTTGCTGAACAGCTCAAGGGATCATGGTTTGACCCTGAGCTCCTGAGCTCCAGTTACTACACAAGAAGCTAGGTTTCCCCACAATTTCATTAATAATTGGCAATGGTGGGTGTGTCAATCCTATTCATCAAACTAATGAAATTAAATATGTTAGCAATATTTCAGCTTTACTCAGTGGAGTGTGGGTGGGTGTGCTTGCACAGAAAAGAACCTCTCAGCCTTTACTGGACAGCATGCTTTTCATTTGCCCTGCCTAGGGGGCGTAACCTCATAACCAGCTGTCAATCAGCAAATTGAGAATTGGGAACATGACTGACTTGTCCCACTTCAATAATCAGACGCATTTATATTTATATAAATTTACAGTTTATTTCAAATATTCACAATTTACAATAATAAAATAAGACGGTTATTATGTAAAACTGCTTTGTATTAGTCAACACAGCTAACTGCAGTTCCACTGGAGAGGTATAGGAAGTGTACTGCTGTGGCTGGCCAGTAAAATGAAGTGACAATGTGAACATAAAATATGTAAACCAGCTGCCACTGGTTTACCCCAGGCACTTTAATTTCCTTCTACATTCCAAAATATATGAGTGTAATACCACTGATACATACAAAAGTTGGCTGTTTATTGTGAAGACCATGGCCCTGGCATACTAATGTCCCAAGTAAACAGCAGTCATTTGTGTGTAGTCATTTGGTTGTGTGTGTGTGTAATTAGTAGACATCTTGTGGGTGATTTACATGGCATAATTTCACAAATATCATCAGGTGCATTCATTTTCCATTATCTCTATCTATATCTCTAGTTTTTATCTATATCTATATTTTGTGCCATTGCTTTGCCATTATTTCCATTGTCTCTATATTTCAGTATCTTCACATTGGACTCTTCATCTTCTCTTATGCATGGCTGGGTATTCACAGTCTTATGGTCTACATTTGCTGTGTCCAGAGAAAGACAAACAGCAGGATCTTGTCTTATTAATATTTCAAATGAGTAGCCTGTATTAACAATACTGTTATTACTATGTTGACACAATATTTATTAATGAGGCAGTCTGGACATTACTTGCTAAACTATCCATTTAAAAGAAAACGGAGCAGACAAATTACATTTGGCAGGCCAAAGACTTAATCAGGCAAGGGTCACAGCTACAAAGACTATTAACCAGACAATCCATTTAAATGGTAATCCAAAGATCAAGAGCAATCAGGAAACAGGCAAGGGTCAGAACATTGGTAACCATAGGCATGGTAACAAAACAATGGTTCTGATCTCACTTTTGGTAGCAAGTGGTCTCAAAGGTAAATGGCTAGACAGAGTCATTGAAAACTGCTTGGCTGATGAACAAAAGGGTTGTCAGCTGTGAGTCCATACTGTAGAAGAAGAGTGTGGAGAGGAGAAGAAGAGAAACCTTGGTGATGGGGGACCTATGGGTATATTGAGGAATACTGTCCAGTGTACATATTGTGCAGTATAAGCAGTAGCCAGTAACTGTAGTGATACAAGTGACACTAGCTGCTCAGTGATATGTTCAAGACATGCTGCGGCCATTTGTGTTGCCTTTCATGGCATGGCTTCCAACTGGCATTTTTCAGCAGGATAATGCTCACACACTTACACCAAGGGTTTCTCAGGAATATCTCTGCCAGATTGCAAGACCTTCTTGGCCTGCCCGGTCGCCAGATTTATCGCCAATCAAGCATTTATAGGACCAGGAGAGATGCCAGCTTCAGCAACCTACAAGTGGGCAGAATGTCATACAGAACCTGTGTTCCTCCAATGCCCAACAGTATCTCATCTTGTATCTAGGCTAGAGGCGGCCAAACAGGATAATAGAGCCTCCTTTTATTTTTTATTTTTTTGTTTTCTCCTATAAATTCATCATCATTCAATTCCAACAACTCCTTCTTGATTAGTTATATATTTGTCATTGAGTGTAGTTAAAGAGAACACAGTAAAATCAATGAGACAAAAATATTATTCTTGGTCATTTATTTATTCAGCTACCTTTCAGACATGTAATACTGGAGGAAAGGGCTCCAATATTACATATCTTTGAGTGGCAAAAGTAACCACCAGGAGTAGTGGTTAATTTGAAGGTCAAGGTAGAGTCAGGTGTCTTCAATCAGTGGGATGACAATCAGGTGGGAGTGTGTAATA
This sequence comes from Ancistrus triradiatus, assembly GCA_025084515.1. Taxonomy (NCBI): domain Eukaryota; kingdom Metazoa; phylum Chordata; class Actinopteri; order Siluriformes; family Loricariidae; genus Ancistrus; species Ancistrus triradiatus. The sequence continues at coordinate 24,581 of JAJAGP010003039.1, forward strand.
TTTAATAACAGGAATATATCAATGTCTGATCTTCACAACACATGCTTGTGAAAGTTTCTTCATGGCATTAACAACAGATATAACTGAGGACCTCAGAAAAAGAGTTTTAGATGCTCATCAGGCTGAAGAAAGTTAAAAGACTCTTTCCAAAGCACAGTCAGGCACACTTTGTATAAACTTTTTTTTTAAATGCAAGACCAATGTTACTCTCCCAGGAGTGGTTGATCAACAAAGATCACTCCATCTTAATGTTCACAAGACCACCATCAGGAGAACACTGAATGACACTGATTGCATGGAAGGTCACAAGGAGAAAGCCACTGCTCTCCAAAAAGGACATTGCCACCTGTCTGCAGTTTGGTAAAGATTATGTGGACAAGCCAGAAGGCTATTAGAAAAACGTTTTGTTGACAGATGTTTTGTTTTAAATTAGAAGTGTTATGTCTGGAGAAAGAAAAACACTGCATTCCAACATAAGAACCTTATCAAACTTGTGAGACATGTTGGTGGTAGTATCATGGTTTGGGCATAGCATGGTTTTGCTACTTGTAGGACAGGATTCTTTCCATCACTGATGGAAGAATATATTCACAATTGTACCAGTAATGGAAAATGTCAGAACTTCTGTCTCTGAACTGAATGTCCATAGAAGGTGGGTCATGTAGCAAGAGAACAATCCTCAAGCACACAAGTGATTTTAGCAAATAATGATTAATGAAGAATATAGTTAATGTTTTGGAATGGCCAAGAAATGTTCAGAAATGTTGTGGAAGGACCACATGCAACGGTTAATGTGAAGAAACCCACTAACATCCCAGAGCTGAAGCTGTTCTGCATGGAATGATTTAAACTTAACATAATTTTGCCACTCCCAGATATGTAATGATGGAACATTTAGCTCAATTAATAAATGACCAAGTGTAATATTGTGTGTCATTTACTTACTCATCTACTTTTAGAAATTGTGTGAAAAGCTGATTATGTTTTAGGTCATATTTATGCAGAAATATTGAAACATCTAAAGGGTTCACAAACTTCAAAGCAGCACTGTATAAAGCTTGCTTTCCTAACCTAAAATAAATATCAGAAAAAAACATCATTTACTGGTTGAGCTGTGACTGATCCCAGGGATTTACTGAAGGCCTGCCTCAGCTCAAATAAATGTTTGGCATGGGCTATGCTGCAATAGGAGATCAGCAAGAAATACCAGAGCTAAACCATTTAAAGCTGTATTATCAGGCCACTATATACCATCATATGTGCCAAAGGAGATGGAACTGCTCATAGCTTATACTTGAGTCAAATATTGGTCATTACAAGGTTGCAAGTCTGGCAGAAACATCTAGTCAATAGTGAATACTAATGCAAATCTCAAGGCTTTGGACTTTATAGCCATTGATCTTTCAACTCTGAAATCTTGCTTAGATACTTTAGCAATACAATTAAACAGCCTGGCAGTTTATTTGATGATGAAGATGTATGGACTTTATAAATGGTACGTTTTGTTAATATGACATAATCTTCCTATTATTCCATATGTACCTAATGACAATGAAAATGCTGCCTCTGGTTCTTATGTGACACTTTGTTCTATACACTATATAGACACTCATTCTAATTAGTGGGTACTGCTATTTCAGGCCCAGTGCTAACCATTAATCAAGCACCTAGGCATGTACCTCTAAGCACTTGCTCTAGAGTGACTCGTACTATAGCTGTCTATAGCTTTCTTAGTAATATTGTTCCAATACAGCTTTTAAAAAACAGGGTTTAGGCCACAAATGAACAAGCCAAACATGTTTAAACCACTATAATAATTTGGGTAGATGAACTTTTATTTTGAAAGCATCACCTTTAGGAGGAGAGCTAGGGAGTGCTAGGGAGAGGTTTGGTGTGCACATGTTTTTTTGACAATATTGGATCTGAATGGATTGTCTTTGGACACAAAAGCAGTGTTGGTTGTGGATATATTTTTGTTGTCTACTTTGGATTAAAAATTTGTTCTTTTAATAAAATCCACAAACTTGACATTTGAATGCGTCGAAAATGATCAACCCCACAGTGGCTTATGGGCTACAGTTCATTTGAAAGGCTACTACATTGTCGAAAAATCCTGCTTTTCATATGAAAGTGCCATGTATGGGGACCTAAACAGTATGACTTAAAGTAACTGTGAGTAAAGGAAGGCTTCATTTGTTCACTGCTGGTGAATTGTCTTTGAGTGATTTTGAAGCTCTGACGATGATGATGCTTTGCCAGATGGTGTTACTGAAGAGAAATTATATAAATTAATCGGCTCAAGGAGGGGAAAACTTGTTGTGTTGACTCGGAAAAGGAATGAAATTACAACACTTATCAATGCTGAAGCAGATGTTGCAATTGTGTGTGGCCATCTTGATGCATTTGATATTTATGCGTGAATTTATGGACCTCCAAGTTACTGTTCAAATGTCTCTGCCACCGGCTGAAATGGAGGCAGATCATATCAAACGGTATGAGTCTAAACTTGTGGACTTAAAAGAATTTAAAGAGGGAGTATATGGATCCATTGTGGACATTTGCCTCAAAATTCTGATGATGGATATGATGTACAGCCCTGTGACAGTGTATCTGTGGTTGCACACAGTAATTCATCTAAAAGATCATGCTCATCAAGTATATGCATGAATTTGGAAGCAGAGCACGCAGCAATATTGGTCAAGTCATAAGTCAAAAGCAATGGAGAGAAAGCATGAGCTGGAAATGGAGGAAATGCATATCAAAGTAATGAAAGGAAAACTTGAAATGGAAACTGAATTAGCAGCATCTGAGGCAAAATTAAAAGTGATTAAAAATATGAGCAACAAGAAAACCCTGTGAAATCAAAAGTTAAAGTCAACACAATGAAAGGCAATGCAATGGATATGGCACTGTTCAAGAGCATTGAAACCTTTTGAGTGTTCAAGCCCAGCTATGACTACAGAAAATGGACACTGGAGACATTATGTTTCAAGAACACGTTTCGGAGCCAGACCACGGGTTTCATCCGTTAATATTGATGATCAGCCTAAAAGAGCTACATCTGAATGTCAAGTGGCGATTCTGATCATCTGGTGCTATCCAGTGTTTTGCGCAGACAAAAAGGTATCACCGAAATTCTCGTCAAACAACAATAGCTTTCATTACTTCCTACAAGAGAAATAACCGTTTCTTTACTGGAGATTCTCTGCAGTACAAGCCATTTATGAGAGCTTTTGAACATGGAAATGTTATTTTTTGGAGCAATTCACTCTAGGTCAGCCCCAAGAGCTGGTTCGTAGTTGTATTTATATGGACCCTGACAGAGGTTACAAAAAGGCAAAGTGGCTGTTACAGCAGTATTTTGGCAATTATATAAAAAGTGCTAATCCAATTCTGGAAAAAGCTCTCACATGGACACACATCAAAGGTGAATATGGAAAAGCTCTCAATTCCTTTGCATTGTGTTTAAAGGGATGTTTTAATAGCATGCAGGACATTGATGCTCTCAAAGAACTGGAAACTCCACGAAACCTTCGCAGTATTATTTCATAGTTGCCATTTAAGCTGTGTGATAAGTGGAGGTCCATTGTCTGTGATATTCAGGAGAGATTCGGTCGTAGAGCCAGGTTTGGTGATCTTGTGTGCTTTGTGGAGAAACAAGCTCAAATAGCTTTGAACCCAGTTTTTGGGAATGTTGTTGATCAACCAAATAAAGTCACCACCAAACCAAAAGGATCAGATTAAAGGTGCAAAAAAAGTTGCCTAGGAAAGGGAGTATTTTTGCCACAGCTGTGAAAGCGAGCACTAATGTCATCGATGATAATTCACAAAACCATCAGGTTTATACTGGGCAGAGCACTAGTGCTACTGAGAAACTGAGTTTTGTTGACCACTTTACTGTATACTGTTATTATCAATGCATGCATATAGCTTATATCCCAAGCTTATATCTTAATTATCCCCGTGGGGACCCGGGATAGAATAGGTGCTCAGCCTCCTCAGGCTGTTCGTAGGAGGTGAATGAATGAGGTACCCTGTTTGCTATGGGGTGCGACCCATGGCTGTGGAGGAAGGGATCCTGGTGCTTGAGGGCAGTGGTGGCTGCGGCTGCCATGCACCCAACACAGCACTTTGGCGTCACATAGACGTCATATAGACGGGAGGTTGGAGAGGCCTGCTCCAATCAATCGGCTGGTTGGGTCATGCCCTAGGTAGTATCTCCTGTGAGATCCCTAGAAGGCGCCGGAGAATTGGAGGATATGGACGATATCTCGGGAGATAACTCGGGAATTAGCGCCTCAGAACATTATCACTGTTAGACGAGGCAGGATCAAGAAACCCGACCAAATAATAAATACGAACACCTATATCATTACATTTAATAGATCACAACCTCCAGAAAAAATCCTGATTGGATATCAGAGGATAAACGTAGACCTCTACAGCGGGGCAAAAAAGTATTTAGTCAGCCACTGATTGTGCAAGGTCTCCTACTTAGAAAGATGAGAGAAGTCTGTAATTTTCATCATAGGTACACTTCAACGATGAGAGACAAAATGAGAAAAAAAAAATCCAGCAAATAACATTGTAGGATTTTTAAAGAATTTAATTGTAAATCATGGTGGAAATTAAGTATTTGGTCACCCACAAACAAGAAAGATTTTTGGCTCTCACAGACCTATAACTTCTTCTTTAAGAAGCTCTTCTGTCCTCCACTCGTTACCTGTATTAATAGCACCTGTTTGACCTCGTTATCTGTATAAAAGACACCTGTCCACAGCCTCAAACAGTCAGACTCCAAACTCAACCATGGCCAAGACCAAAGAGCTGTCGAAGGACACCAGGAAGAAAATTTTAGACCTGCACCAGGCATATATATAACGGATAATTCAGAATCGTACAACCAACCCTTCTCAATGGTCGAAAAATCTTGGTGGTCGGAAATCTCTGACCAAGTCGCGGGATACGGCGACCGGACCAGACAACATACATTATCAGTTCCTCAAGCACCTACCTATGGGCTCTATGTCCTTACTCCTACAGATCTTCACCCAAGTATGGGAATCTGGAAGGGTCCCTATTTCCTGGAAGGAAGCAACTATTATCCCTGTACCAAAGCCACGGAAAGACCACTGTGACCCTACAAACTACAGACCCATTGCTCCTTACAAGCTGCCTCTGCAAAACTCTGGAAAGGATGGTTAATAACTGCCTCATTTGGTACCTGGAGACCAACAGGATGATCACGGAGACCCAAAATGGTTTCCGCAGGGAAGAAGCACTGCTGATAACCTGATTAGGCTGGAGTTGTTCATTAGAAGTGTCTTCGTCAGGAAGGAACATGCCATTGCAGTCTTCTTTGATCTCAAAAAAGCATATGACCCCACGTGGAAGTTTGGCATACATAGGGAATTACACCAGATGGGATTCAGAGGTCGTCTCCCAACGTTTATATCCAACTTCTTAATGGACAGACACTTTAGAGTCAAGATCAACAACACACTGTCGAGAACATCCACCCAATAGATGGGGGTCCCTCAAGGTAGCATTTTGTCAGTTACACTCTTCAGTATATAGATCAAGATCTATTGCAGCCTATATGTGGAAGACCTATGCATTGGCTATCAAGGAAATAACCTAGGCATTGTAGAACGACAACTGCAGATGTGCATAAACAAGATACACAGATGGCCAGTGATGAATGGTTTTAAATTCTCTAAATCGAAAACATTATGCACACACTTTTGTCAGCTGTGCTCTCTCCATCCGGAACCAGAGCTTTACCTGGACAGTGACCCTATAAAAGTCACCAATGAGAGATCACGTACCTAGGCATCATCTTAGAGAAGAAGCTAACATACATCCCTCATTTAAAGGCACTAAAGACTACCTGCCTTAAAACACTAGACATAATAAAGGTTCTAGCGAACACTAAATGGGGAGCAGAGTATCGGCCTCTCATGCACTTATACAGAGCATTCGTCAGATCCAGGCTGGACTATGGGATCAGCTTATACGGAGCAGCTAGGAAGTCTTTTATTCAGACGCTCGATACCATTCTCCATCAAGGCATCCGATTGGCACTAGGAGCATTTAGAACTTCCCCAGTCCAAAGCTTGTACGTAGAAGCTAAAGAGAGTTCCCTCGAGAACAAAAGGTTGCAGCAGGCACTGCAGCATGCTGTGACACTCAGAGCTGACCGTAAAAACCCAGCCTTTACTACAGTATTCCTCCCTCAAGACCTCCCTCTGTATGAAGCCAGGTCAGGCTACATCCGGCCATTCAGGCTACGAATACGACAGCATCTGATGGAACTTGATGTCGACCTAAACTCCATTAATCGGGTATATCCAAGTGTTATTCCCCCCTGGCAGTTCCAGAAGCTGAACATCATCATGGATGTCTCTCAGCAAAAGCAGTCAATGACTCATCCTATCACTTTACAGCAAAAATTTCTGGATATTAGGGGAAGGTTTCCCTTTCACAGCCCCATTTACACGGATGGATCGAAATGTCATAATCAGGTGACAAACGAAAGATGTGATTCTCCCAAAATACAGCTCAATATACTCAGCTGAGGCTCAAGCCTTGCTGTTGACCCTCGAACACACACAGTCAGAGAACCTACGCAAGGTGCTTATAGGCACTGACTCTAAATCCTGCCTGCAGACGCTGGAGTCCCTAGACACTGACCACCCCACTATGATGAAAGTACTGGAGACGACCTACAAACTGAAAGATCCGTAAGACAGATATTGTTTTTTGTTGGGTGCCCAGCCACTGTGGACTCCCGGGTAATGAAAAAGCTGAACGGCTGCTAGGACTGCAATCGTGGTTTATGACATTCCTCCAGATGACATCAAACCAGTAGTAACCAAATACTTAAAAAGCAGATGGTAATCCGAATGGGACTTAATACCCATTCTTAAACATTATAGAAAGCTCTGTGGTTTTTAAGGATGGCCATTATTACCTCAGTTATCAGTTATTTCTAACTCCCAGTTAGCAATCCAGATGTGGTTATGCCTAACAATCGACAGGCAAAACAGTTTACCTTATTTCCTAAGAAAGTTCCAGAAGAACACAAAGTTATATGATGAATGTAAGAACTTCCTAAATGATGTTATCAGTAGAGGATCTGCTGAACCTGTGCCACAGGAAGTGCTTAATCGTCAGGATGGGAAAATGTGGTATTTACCACATCATGGAGTTCATCATCCAAGGAAAGGCACAATTCGAGTCGTTTTTTGACTGTGCTTGCTCTTTCAATGGAACGTCATTGAATCATGAGCTGCTACAAGGCCAAGATCTGACCAATAGTCTGCTTGGTGTGTTGATCAGATTCTGTCAATATCCAGTTGCATTAATGGCAGATATTGAGGCAATGTTTCACCAGCTTAGAGTGCCTGAGGAAGACAAAGACTTCCTTTGTTTCTTGTTGTGTCCTGATGGTGACATCAACCAAATCCTTGCAAAATATAGAATGACAGTGCTCTTATTTGGGGCTGTCCTATCACCCTGTTGTTCCAGGTTTGCCTTGAAGTAAACTCTTATGTGTCTTTGGAGTTTGTTCTTTTAATAAAATCCACAAGCTTGAAATTGTTTGAACATTTGAATGGGTCGAAAATACCAAACTCACAGTAGCTTATGGCCTGGAGGTTTGGAAAACTACTATAGTGACAATGGTCAGAAAACAATATTGAGAGTTCGACTTATAAGGAAGAGAGAAACAAGGTTTAAATAAGGAACTTTATTCTCCTGCGACTGGATAGCAAGTATAAGTTCCTCAAATAGTCATTAAGAGCTTAATATGGAATATGAAGAGAAAAAAAAAGTTCAGATGTTGACCCCACTTTTTTTCATCAGGATTGCATGGGGGTCTGGAATCTATCACATAATTCAGGCAAAAGTATTCCTTGGATGGGATGCCAGTCCCTTTCTGGGCTCCATAACCATACCACCTGACCTTCATGTAATATGCAAGCTCAGCCCAAGGTTTGAACCCAGGCCTCTTTCCTCCGAGCCACAAGAGCTGTGGAGAGTGAAGAGTAACAGGTAGAACAAATGTTACATAATAGGTGAATAATTTAAATGTATTAATTCAAAAGTAAAAAACCAAGCTTCATGATTGCAGTTGATACGTTACACACAACATTTTTTTTTAGAGAACCGTGTACTTTTCAAATCAGTTTCTAGTGAGGTCGAGTGAGTGAATGAGTTTAAGTTGAGTTTTGGACAGACTTTACATGGCCTACATAGCGGATTTATGTTTTCAATGCTCAGCAGACACACTTGTGCAGAGAGAGGTACAACTGATATAGCCTTACAAGGTACAATCCAATGATCTGAGGGTGAAGTGCATTGCTCAAGATCCTAACTGCTAGGATTTGAACTCTCAAGCTTCGGGTCAACAACCTCTACTACTGTGCCACCACGGTCTGACACCAGAGCCCTGACCTCACCTTTGATATGAATTAGAACTGAATGAGCCAGGCCTTTTCTCCTCTCATCGTTGACTGATGTCAGTAATGCACTTGTGAATGAATGGAAGGGAATCCCTGCAGTGATGTTCCATATTCAAGTGGAGTGGAGTTTGTTATAGCAGCACAGGAAAGGGGCAATTATTTATTAATGCTCATGGTTCTGCAAGAAGATGTTCAACATGCACATATGCCAAAGTGCTCAGCTGGTGGTAACTTCTTCAAAGCTTTAGAATGAGAGGGAGTAAAAACTGCAAGAGTACAGTCGTCAAGGGCACTTTGAAGAGTCCAAAATATATGAGAGTTTTTAACTGTAATGTGCTTAAGCCTGCTTCATTTAATGTGGTAAATTATTTATTAAAAATGAAAGTAAAAAGGAAGTAGTAAGTGTATGAGGTACAAATGTAAGAATGGATACATTTCTTAAATCTAACAAGGCACACGGATGATAACTGCTGTATCAATAACATACAAAAGAAACTATACAGTTAAAGCCTAGTATCAGAATTCTTCTGCTATCATGAACGGAGACCTTGAAAATGCAGAACTAGATGGTGATCTGAATGGTTTCTTACCTCTGCTACTACAACCGCCATCTGGCAGTAACCCATACTTTAGGTTCTTTTTTTCAGTGGTTATGTTTTGAAGTCATTGTTACTTATTCCTCTATAATATTGTTTTTACATTGCCATAGACACATAGTAGTTTAGACACTTTGCACATAGTGTTAAAACACATTATGTGTATAAAAATAATTTAGTACACTACTATAAAATACAGTAATTCTTACCTTTTGTAAAACTTGAAACACTTACCGAAAATAAACTCATTTACACTGTGTAAGATGTGTAAGAGCACAGACTTACCAGTCTCTAACAATTTCTCTCAACAATTATGAACAATATGTGTGTACAGAATGAACACACATTCATATGGGCCACCAAACAATAATTGGTCAAAATAATAATGATGTTTAAGCATAAATCAAGGTTACAGCATGGTATAGAATGGCGTTATAATTTCACTTAAATAATCATTTCATCCTAATAAGCTTGGTGGTAGATCTTAGTTTTCTGTCATTAGTGTGAAATTCATAACAAAAAATGTTGTCTAATGTTGCGGCAATAGCTGAATAAAAACACTATTTTTCTCAAAAACACTAACTGCATCTTGCCTGCTCTCATAATCTGAATTATGTAAAACCTTCCAGTAAATCAACATGGCTGCATCTGCTCATATCACAGCACTATTTTTAAGCCAATGCGAGAGGAGACATGGGTCACGCTTTCATTTGAAGGGTTTATTTTTGGCTCTGCTGGAAAGTGAACTGGCAGCAGTGGATATGAGAGCCTATGCACAACCAGGATGATAGGTTCATCTGAAAGTAGGGACACTTTGTAAGCATCATCTTGATTAAACTATGCTGGAATGCACACACCAAAATAACAAAATGAGAAGGAAATTTCTACAATTTCAGACAATTTCACAATATTAAGCATGCTCAATGTAGTCATCCATATTCAAGGAAATGAAATACAAATCTAGGATAATTATCTGGGGTCCGATCCAGGACACCCTTGAACCTTGCCATCTGGGATATGCTCTGGACTTCCCATGCCCCTGCCCAAGAAAAAGTGGGATTTAAATATACAACCCCAAAATCAGAAAAAAGTTGGGACAGTATGGAAAATGCTTATAAAAACACAGTGTTTCATACATTTCCTTTGACTTTTATTTCAGTGTAGACAGAATGAACCCAAGATATTTCAGGTTTTGTCTGGTCAACTTCATTTTATTTGTTAATAAATATCCATTCCTGCATTTCAGGTCTTCAACACATTCCAAAAAAAGTTGGAAGCAATTTAGAGCTAGTAATTAATTAAAAAGACTAAAGAATGATATGATTTCAAACAGGTGCTGTCAACAGATGATTGTAATCATGATTTGGTACAAAGGCAGGATCTACAAAAGACTTGTCTTTGAGAAAATTATTGAAATGTTAAAAAACAATGTACCTCAAAGAAAGACTGGAGGGGATTTGTATATTTCTCCCTCTAGAGAGCATAATATTATTAAACAATTCAAGGAATCTGGACGAATTACAATGCTTAAAGGACAAGGGCTACAAGCTTAAGCTGAACACCTGCTATCTTCGGTCCCTCAGACAGCACTGCCTCAAGAACCATCATTCATCAATAGCTGATAGAACCACATGATCAAGGGATTACTTTGGCAAACCTTTATCAAGCACTACAATACAGAGTTACATTCACAAATGCCACTAAAAACTTTGCTGTGCAAAAAATAAACCTCATGTTAACCATGTCCAGAAGCAGCGTCGACTTCTCTGGGCTTGGAGGCATCTAGGATGGACCATCACACAGTAGGAATCTGGTATTATATTGAAGATGAATCAGTATTCCAGGTGTTTTTTTCCAGACCAAAGACTAACATGACTATCAGCAACACGTCCAAAAGCCAGGGTCAGTCATGGTATGGGGCTGTGTCAGTGCCCTTGGCAAAGGTCATTTACACGTCTGTGATGGCAGCATTAATGCAGAAAAGTACATTGAGATCTTAGAGCAACATATGCTGCATTCAAGATGACATATGTTCCAGGGACATGCATTTTTCAACAAGACATTGCAAAACCACATGCTGCACACATTACAAAGGCATGGCTGCAGAAGAACAGGGTACAGGTACTGGACTGGCCTGACCTGTCCCCAATAGAAAATGTTTTGAGAATTTTAAAACAGAAAATGCGACAACGATGACACCGTACTGTTGCACAATTTAAGACTTGTTTGCAGGAGGAATGGGACAAAATAACACCTGAAACAGTAAATCCCTTGGTATCCTCAAATCAAAGTAATCAAAGTTAATGTAAGAAACACTGTGTGTTTTTTCATACTGTCCCAACTTACTCTGATGTGGGGTTGTATATAGGTAGTTATAGATCAACCAGAAACACAATACCAATAAAAAAATTAATATTTTTAAAATGTATAACATATTTAAATGTGTTCCCTATATAGTTTACCTAATCAATGTAAATATAACCCAGAGTGCCCAATCTTAAGTGTAAGGCAGTACAGTGAACCATAAGCTTTTACAGAAGAGTACAGGTAGTAACTACTGTTTTCGAAAGTAAAATAAAAAAGCTTTGCACTGTCCTTCTTTCCATGTAAAATCTCAGCATTTTTATCTGGAGTATTTATTTTTGTCTGTGCTGTGCGATCAGTGGGAGGCCGAGAGCACTTGGCTTAGGCAATATAATCCTCAATCCTCCCTATGGGTCACAGATTCATCAGTATGAATCATCTTGCAGTGATGAAAAAAGACCTTTCACGGATGCTGAAATAACTGAGAATATTGATGTTCGATGTCCTGCTTTTTCACCTGAGAAAATAGGTACATTCGGCTGGAATGTAAATTCAGCATTGTGTGAATATGAATGGTGCTATATATAGTAAGGCATTAGAGAGGTGCTGTTACCTTTGAGAGTGCAATATACTGTGAAGTGTGGCACTCCCAGGACTGTATTCCCTCTGGAAGCTGGAGGACAATGTTCCGGTATGTGCCCTTCTCTCACCAGCCCCATTTACCTCCATTGTTTGTGCTTGACTTTAGGGTGGTATTTGCCGACAGACAGGAAAAAGGGTTCAGTCAGCACATATGAGAAGGTCTTCCACAAGAGACATAGACATGCATAGACTGATTAACAACTAGCTTTACATTACAGTACCTTATAACACATTTGCATCAAGATTTATTTGTTTAAATGAAATAAATGCAGTGAAATGACATTCTCTGTGACCAACAATTTGTGTCACAGACTTTCAGTACAAATCATCTCATGCCCGGTCAAATTACATGTTTAGTTGGTGTTCCAAACGAGGATTTTTGTATGGCCCAATCTTTGTATGCCACAAACATATTTCATATTTCTGCCAATTTTGCCAAAGCCCCACCACCCAAAAAATTATCTTGCCCCTCTAAATAAACATGCACTATTAGTTTAAATTGTCAATAGTATTTTTTGTATTTATTTATTCTGTCTTATTCAGCTGTGCCATCTCTCTCCATACACAGAATGTAAGTCAATTTGATGCACTAGGACCAGGGTGAGGCGCTGCTGCCTCATAACCTCCTTGAAACCTGAAAAAAGATTTACTACAATAGGCTATGCAATACTCTGTGTATGAGGGAGAAGGTGTCTGTGTGAGTGGATGTTCCTGAAGGCGAGTGTAATTTCAACTCAGAAATGAAGAAAATATGTTATTTGAATGTAATTAAAACATTAATTAACCAAAATGAAAACACACTGATGCACTAGTGTATGCATTTATGCTAGAATAATGCTAGCTTGTTTCAGCTGAAACCCGAATCACGTATCATGATTCACAATTGAAGAAGTGAAGAAATTTTTCTTTATTGTTACATCTACAGTACTGTATTCTTATTGCAAATAAGTCTCCATGTCTCTTAAAAGGGTTAGTTTATGAGAGCCAACAGAAAGGGAAACCCTGTCCTGAATTCTCCAGAACACATGCTGCAGTTAGCATTAACAGCTATGCTAGCAGTTAGCATTAACAGCTATGCTAGCACCTGTACAATACAACTACATTAATGCATATAATGCCTTATACAGTGTGGATTTTCTGAGGGTCTGGAATTAATTCAGTTTACATTATTCCTTATGAGAAAAATTTGCTGGTGAGAGGATTTTACAGTTTAAATAAAACATTCTATGATATGCTCTGCATTCGCTCAACTGATTTGCAGGAAAAGGTCATATTTACGTATTTTTTACCCTACAAAAGTTTAATTTGAAAACCTGCCCAATTTGACCAAGAAAGTCTTTATGCGTACTTATGAACCTTTTACATTTGAACATTTGTGTGTACTTTCTGAACACAAGAATTCTGCTCATGTTTTTTCTTGGCAGACCTTAAAGGCTAAATTTTTAACCTAAGCTGATGACAGATGGTGTTAAGTTTGTTGAAAGACACCTCAATGTTTCCGTCTGTTTTTGGTTCCTGAGTTTTCTAAATGTCCTCATGGGGAGAGATGTTTCCCTAAGCACAAACACGGAAAGAGACAGAAGTGTTTTTCCACTCATGTTTTTTAATTGACTTCAGAGATGAGATGCTTCTATTTTGATTGAGGGGGTTTCAGCTCCAGATTTTTTCTCCTCCTTCACATTGGTGCATACTGAATCTGTGCTCACGGCAAGATTTCTAATTTAGTTTAGGCCTGGTAAATTTATGTGCACAGCCTGCTGGATTGCTGCTGGACATTTAGCTGAACTGCACATAGCTTAGCACAACATAGCAGTTTTTTAGGCCAATAAGCCTAGATCCTTTATTGTTTGCCTCTAATCAAGTCCTGGGGACATATTCATAAAGATACTTAATTCTAAGAGTAGCTCCTAGTGCTGAAATTATAAGAAAATCTTAGAACTGTGGGTGTTGCCCTCTCAAAGTTCGGAGTAGATCCTAGTAAAGATAAAAGTTATTCATAAAGCATCTTAAAGAGCCCCTAAAAGAGATCCTAAGGTGAAAAACTGTTAGGAATAGAGAGAGGGACTTTTATGAGGCTTAGAGGTTCTCTTAAGCAGAGAAGAAAAATCCAGAAAGGTGACGAAGCAGAAGAAACAAACACTCTCCAAATGCTGAACAACAGTGAGATAATCAAACGCTACTGATTAGATCGTGCAGGAATAATGTTTGTGGTTGATCTTATTAGAGATGTGCTCACATCTCCTACCCAGCACGACAAACTCATACGAAAAAACTCCACCACTTAAATAGATTAGATATGGCAGCAATCATAACTGAAAAGAGCAGTTTTCTCCAGTTCGAATAGATTCCAATAGATTATGTAGGCTACAGAGTTACAAGCATGGTAAATAAACAGCATGGTAACATTCACACTTACTAAAAAGAAGACCAAATGGTATGGTTTGGGGGAATATACATTTACTGTTATAGCAGCTGGTTTGGACCTGGTTTGGCCTCGCCCTCTGGTAGTGCTAGGGGCCAAATCAGCTTATTTGGAAGTTCTGAAGTATAAGGATATTCCCTTATAATTATTTATTATATTTTATGTATATTATCAACAAAAGCAGAGCACATATGAGAGATGCACAAGTTTGTTTATGTAACTATGGAATCTGAGTGGAGATTTGATCCTGGGATCTCTGGCTTGCACTGTACCAAGGAACTCAAATGGGTTTCTACAAATGAAAACTGCCCTGTTAAACTGAGATTGGGACCAATTCTGATCCCCAAAACTCAAATTAGGTTTATTTCCTATATCCTGTAAATTTTGTTTCCTGTTTATCTTTCACAACTAAGAACCCAATGATTTATTAGTTTTAACTAATTGAAGGTGTTTTCAGAGCCCTTTTCTTCCTGTAAGCTCCCTTTATAAACTACATTTAGCAATCTGGCTTTCTTAACTGACCTCCATCAACTTTTATCACTTCTCAGAATTATCGTGTCTCTTCTCGTGACTTACTTTTATATGAATATACAGTGGGGCTAAAAAGTATTTAGTCAGCCACTGATTGTGTAAGTTCTCCTACTTAGAAAGACGAGAGAGGTCTGTAATTTTCATCACAGATACACTTCAACTATGAGAGACAAAATGAGAAAAAAAAATCCAGAAATTCACATTGTAGTATTTTTTTAAATAATTTAATTGTCATTCATGGTGAAAAATAAGTATTTGGTCACCCACCAACAAGCAAGATTTTTGGCTCTCACAGACCTGTAACTTTTTCTTTAGGAAGCTCTTCTGTCCTCCACTCGTTACCTGTATTAATGGCACCTGTTTAACCTTATTATCTGTATAAAAGATACCTGTCCACACCCTCAAACAGTCAGACTTCAAACTCAAGACCAAAGAGTTTGGATGAAAATTGGAGATCTGCACCAGGCTGGGAAGAGTGAATCTACAATAGGCAAGCAGGTTGGTGTGAATAAATCAACTGTGGGAGCAATTGTAAGAAAATGGAAGACATACAAGACCATTGATAATCTCCCTCGATCTGGTGCCCCTCGCAAGATCTCATCCTGTGGGGTCAAAATGATCATGAGAACAGTGAGCAAAAATCCCATAACTACACAGAGGGACCTGATGAATGACCTGCAGAGAGCTGGGACCAAAGTAACAAAGGCTACCATCAGTAACACACTACGCCAAGAGAGGGACTCAGATCCTGCAGTGCCAGGCGTGTCCCCCTGCTTAAGCCAGTACATGTCCAGGCCCATTTGAAGTTTGCCAGAGAGCATATGGATGATCCAGAAGAGGATTGGGAGAATATCATGTGATATAATATAAGGACTTTTTGATAAAATTCAACTCGTCTTGTTTTGGAGGAAGAAGAATGCTGAGTTGCATCCCAAGAACACCATACTTACTGTGAAGCATGCGGGTAGAAACATCATGCTTTGGGGCTGTTTTTCTGCAAAGGGGACAGGACGACTGATCCGTGTTTAGGGAAGAATGAACGGGGCCATGTACTATGAGATTTTAAAGTCAAAACCTCCTTCCATCAGTGAGAGCATTGAAGATGCAACTGTGGCTGGGTCTTCCAGCATGACCATGATCCCAACACACTGCTCGGGCAACAAAGGAGTGGCTCCGTAAAAAAGCATTAAGGTGCTGGAGTGGCCTAGCCAGTCTCTAGACTTCATCCCCATAGAAAATTTGTGGAGGGAGTTGAAAGTCCGTGTTGCCCCAAAACATCACTGCTCTAGAGGAGATCTGCATGGAGGAATGGGCCAAAATACCAGCTACAGTGTGTGCAAATCTGGTGAAGACTTACAGGAAACATTTGACCCCTGTCATTGCCAACAAAGTTTGTGTTACAAAGTACTGAGTTGAACTTTTGTTATTGACCAAATACTTATTTTCCACCATAATTTACAATTAAATTCTTTAAAAATCGTTCACTGTGATTTTCTGGATTTTTTCTCATAGTTGAAGTGTACCTATGATGAAAATTACAGACCTTGCACAATCAGTGGCTGACTAAATACTTGTTTTGCCCCACTGTAGTTCGCAAACATTACACAAGTGATGTAGCCCTCTACTGCCCTCTCTGGTGGCAGTGGCACCATGCGGCCCCTGACATTTATTGTCAATAGTGCAGTGCCCCCTCTCAAACCTCTTCACAACAAGTTGGAAGATTTTGTTACACCACATTAGCGAATACTTAAACATACGCAAAGTTCTGAGATAATTATATGACCTCTGTCGCTGGTCAGATTTTTTATTTGTAGTTCTGATGACACACACATTCTAAACACTGTTTCAGCACACTATCATATCTTACCTGATCTTAAAATCTTTGTTTAAATAATAAAGAACTTAACTAAATTAGTTTCACAACTAATTTCTCTACAGATTTATTTGAATTCTCCTGCCCACTTTGCATGGCAAGTTCCCAGTGCACAAACTCACTCGTGACTGAGGACGCAAAGCATTTTTTTCCTAAACAATAACGTGAGTGTTACTACCATTTCAAACATATTTTCCCTATGAGCCAACAAGTTGTAACTTGTTTATTCGACATGGATATGACTAACCTGCAGCTGTGTTGAATGCAAGCTAACTGGCTATGTCAAACCGACAGTCCAGCAGGTCCTAATGCTAGTGAAAATGGAAGTGAAATTTACACTTAAAATGATTTTCATTGATTGAGAATTCTGTTGGCGAGCTAATACAATATTGAACTCTGGCAAGGCTACCCTGCACTGTTGCTTTAGAAAAGGAAAACAAAACAAGCACTATCTTAGTCAGTGTTAACGCTCTAGGGAACATATTAGAGCTGGTTGTTTTGACTATGTTTCAAACAGAGACTCTTCAGTTTGGTTTGCACAGTATAAGCCAAATTTCCTAAGGTGACAATCAATAGAGATTTGTGGCAAACTTTTTTTATGCATGTGCTGATGTGTTGTGAAACTGTAATAGAAAATAAAGTTGACTGTTTGTCTTCATTCAGAAAAAGATTACTAAGAAAAATGAAATGACATGCGTCAGGGTGAGAAAAGATTTCTTTTTTGGAATAATGTAATGCCAGAAGCTAGTCAACATAAACATTTAAATTGCTTCGACATAATTGTAACAACATTAACTCAAAAAGCTTAATGCAAAACATTGCCTTTTTTTCATTTTCAGGGTGTGAGAAAAGCTTTCTATTTAAAACAATGTAATGCTAGAAGCTAGTCAACATAAATATTTCAATTGCTTTCAAATATTTAGCAAAATTAACTTGATGTTTATATGTAGCCAACTTTAAAACATTTCTCATTTTGACAGTAAATTCATGTTACTTTGAAAGGTTTTTTATGTCTGAAGTGCTAATTAACCATCGTTAAAATTTTATGTTGAACCAAAATAATTATATACCAACAGTTGACAAAACTCAAAAAGCTTGCAAAACATTGCATTAATTTTTGAACCAGAGATTTATTTTTTAGGCTGTGAGTTCATATACGTTGAGGCTGGCATGTGCTTGATTAATCAATTTGCAAATAAAGACATGGAAAGTGATTTATGTTATTAGTTATGTGAAATGTATTTGTCTATTAATTGGGCTTGGGTTTAGACCACATTTTATGAGTGCAGAAATCCAGCTTATTGCAAAGAGTTGTGTACATACTTTATGCATTATGTTGCACTGTTGTACAAAGGAGATGGCCTACACAACAGCGACTGTCATTATATTAATAGCTTATGTTGCTGTCATAAAGTAATCAAGGCTGTTAAATGAACTGCAACTTTCCACCTCTGATAATGCATGAACAAAGCAGTTTTCCTCCGTTGTTCTCATTAAAGTGATTTTCAGCCTCTTATTAACTGCAATATCAAATCCACCTGTCCAACTTGCTGTCTGACCACCGTTCAAGATGTATGTCTGATTGAAACTTTATATTGGCAGAACAGAAGACCACCAACCAACAACACTGTAGATGGATGTAATGAGGACCTTCGTCATTCTCTTTATACTTCTCCTACGTTGCAATTCCCTCGAGTCCTATCATCCTTCGCACGGTCTCACTTCCGTACCATATTTAATGCAGTGGGTCACAGCAGGGTTTCTCTTATCCTCAGTGTTGAGATATCATTAAGGGAAAATCAATGAAAAGGTCAACCATAAGATAAAATGATAATAATCTGTGAGCCAGAAAAACTGCTTTGTAATAGCAACTTAAATATGAAATCACACCAGCAATGTGAAAATAATCAATATTCCTTTTAATCCATGCTGTCAATCCTATTTAATTCAACAATCCCTGCTGGTGCTTTAGTTGAGTACATTTTTAGAACCCAACCATTGGTTAAATAAAGCATATACTGCACCAGTACTGAATCTATGTTTGTTTAAAGCAACCAGAATCCAACTAGTCCTCTTTCTATGTAAAGCTTTAACAGTTTTATGTAAAGAATTTGTGGTTATTTAAAGCACCCAGAATCAAACCAGTGATTATGTAAAGCCCAAAAAATACCCAGAATTGACCTCTTAAGTTATATAAAGTACCAAATATACTGTGTGACTTACACTGATCAGTCATTTTATAAAGTACACCTCCATATTTCTACATTCACTGTCCATTTTATCAGTTCCACTTACCCTATAGATGTAGTTCTATAATTACAGACTGTAGTCAGTCTGAAAGGGGATTTCCATACAGGGAAGCTCCAATTAGCTCTGTGAAAAGGATTGGTGTCTCTAATAAAACGGCCATGCAGTGTATATAAAGAACAACAACCTAATCTACAGTATGTTTCAGCACAAGCAGCCTAACCTCAGTTTATACAAAGTGCACAGAAACAAACCTCTTCAGTAATTGTTAATTCTTTGTTTGCTTTTGTTGAGCACTGTGTTATTTAAAGACACCCATGCTGTATTCAAGTTAAGAAAGTAAAGTAATCTTGGCACTAACTGCTAAAGAGTCATCCAAGCAAATGCAGCTGTCAGATATTTTTTGACATTGCTCAACTTTAATTAATGCTCTCTGTTAGTAGTAATGGAGCAGACAGCTCGACGAATGGTTATGTGATAAATGACTTGTTAATTGCTTTTCAGTTGGTCAAGCTCTAAACTAGGCCCTTCAGATCATGTCACACATTGCAAATCACATCATAATGTACACATATTTAATACACAAAGTCCAGTTTTAAGGATAGTATGGTGAATTTTACTCTATTAAACAAATTGGATCTTTCCATTAAAAATAACAGTAAAACATTTACATTTTAGTCATTTAGCAAAGCGATGTACCAGTGATAGTCTTGCAAGGTGTAGTACAATCCAAGCAATTTTGTATGAAGGGTATTCCTCAAGGGTCTGACTGTGGTAAATTATTAAATAATAGTCAAAATTAATGATGGAAGGATAAAAACACACTTTACATGTGTAAACTGTTCTGCATGTATATACATACACACACACACACACACACACACACACACACACACACACATATACATACATACATATATATATATATATATATATATATATATATATATTGCCTTGGTCCTCTGCGTTAATTCGCTCGTGTACTGAGCAAATTGTTCCCATAAGGACTAATGTAAATTTAATTGAGTTCCAGACCCTCAGAAAATCCACACTGTATAAGGCACTATCTGCAGTAATGGAGTTGTGTTGTACAGATGCTCCCAGATTTACGGAGATGTACTGTATCATAGCAGAGAAATGTAGAGGATACTATGACAAGTGAGTTCATGTTTAAAACACTTTAACACAAAGCTTATTTTATAATAAAGTGTTGAAAAATCTCATGTAATTTACTGAATAATGAATTGAAAGTGAAAAGTAAAAGCAAAACACGTGTTGATGAACTCCAGGTGCTAGCATGGCTGCTAAGCTTACAGCAGCCTGTGTTCTGGAGGATTCAATTCCTGTTTTGCTTTCAGTCGGGTCTTATTAACTAATTTTTTAGGATTCATGGGCACTTATTTGCTGTAGGAATACAGTACTGTAGATGAAAACATAAAAATAGAAGATAAAAATAGCAGAGATCTTCTCTGAGGGCTATTATGAACTTGAATCACTTTGTGTACTGAACCGTGACCTGTGAATCATGAATCAAAAATTGAGTTTCGGCTGAAATGAATCGCACGGCTTGACTCAAGTGTAAGGAAATGCATGGAGAAATCGATGAGAACTGTGACAAATTTTTCTAGTCAAAATGAGTCGGGAACCGAATTTGATGAGTTCCGAGGGTTTCGAGAACCGAGGTACCTGTACCACTTCACTCACTCACACACACACACACACACACACACACACACACACACACACACACACACACACACACATATACACACATTATATATATATATATATATAGCAAAGCAAAAAAAAATTGTTTATTCAATTTCACATCCACTTAATTTAGTTCAGGGCTCTGCAGGGAGCAAAGGCCTAACCAGCAGCACAGGGTGCAAGATAGGAACCAACCCTAGACAGGGCATCCAACCAGGAATCTCTGGAAATATGAGTTAACAGCGCTAACTGCCATGTTGTGTTGCCCAACTCCGTTTGCTGTGTTCTCAAATGGGCACAATTGAGAAATACCAGTATAATATTTTTGCTATACAGACACACGTCATCAGTTCCATGTTCGCACATCCAAATAAACATATGTTTTATAGACAGAAACATATTATGTAGGAAATGTTATGTTTTAATTAAATACAAGACAGCATTCTGAGTAGAACTCTAATATACTACCTTGTAATTTACAAGCAACAGCACCACAAACAATAGCAAAGCCTGCAAACAGGTAGAGAATATTGAACAGTCCAATCCATCTCAATGGAAATGCTAATGAATTGCTTAGAAATGGTTTATTTGCAACACAGATGTTGATCTGTGGCTTATTCACATGTAGAAAAGCAACTGATGACTCTAGATGAGTCAGAAGCAAAACAAAAACACAATACCAAACCAAAATGGTTTGTGATACAAACCATCCTTTAATTATATGAACACAGCAACCACCGAATGTCAAATCAGAATATATTGCAAAATAAGTATTTTATTTTATGATAATAAGATTATATCATATTTATGATATACAACTCTGGAAAAAAATAACTGCAAAATTATCAGTTTCTCTGATCTACTATTTATAGGTACTGTATGTGTTGGAGTGAAATATTTATTTGCAGCAACGACAACAACACTTATTTATGTAGTACTGTAAATGACAACTGGTCAAAATAATGAATACGCAGTGTTTTCAGACCTTGAATAATAATACAAATAGTAATACAAAGAAGACAAGTTTATACTCATTTTTTAACAAAACATTACTAATGTATTAACTTCGGAAAGTGTGTTAGTACAGCATGTTCTCCTCATGTCCATGTGGGTTTTTACAGATACTTCAGATTCCTCCCACATTAGACATGCATTAGGTCAGTTGGTCAGTTGCGTAAAGTGTCCTAGTGTGTATATGTGTGCTGTACATACAGTTTAGGGTTGGCTACCACATTGAGCATCACCTGAAAACATTTGGCACAATGTTCTGTGGACAAATGAGACCAAAAAAAAAACCCACTGGATATATGTGGAACTGGAAAGCTTACAAACATTGTGGGAAAACTGAATTTATTCAAGTCAGAATCCAGACCTTCAACCAAAGACAGGTGAAGTTAATAATACTGACAGTGGTGCTATGTAATAAGACGATTTACATAGTTTTCACTAACTTTAATTCAGATTTTAGTTCATGTGTGTAACCTCCAGAGCTTTAAACATGGCTCAGCTGCTGAACAGTTTGTTTATGAGATCACTGCTGACGCATGTTCATGATGTAGAAGCGTTAGATTGCAGTTGTGTTTGGAGTGCTACTTAGTCACCTAAATAGTCTCTCTGTGTATAGTGCTGTACTAAAGAGGCACTAGGGAGACTAAAGAGTAGAGATGTACTGTATTTAGAACACAGCCATGTCTTCAGCACGAAAGCTCTTCAGAGCGTGCTGTTTACAATGATGCATAGCAAAAATAAGCAATGAATGTGCAGCTTTGAAAACGTTCGGAACTTATAAAGTATGAAGTTAATAAGACATTTAAAACAGCATCACCCCACTGAATATGTGGAATCTGATCTAATTTATCTTTAGCAGTGAAGTTGTTTCCATTAAAAGAAAATTTGAAATTATTTTTCTGTATGCTGTCATCTATAATTCTTGGCTGGTCATATGTAAAAAAAAATGGCCAAGAAAACTTCAATCGGCGCATTTCTGTTAAACATATGTTACTATTTTATAGTTTGTTACATAAAAGTACATTTTATTTGTTGACTGCATATAATTCAACATATAATAAGACATAAGTACTTAGTGTGGTCATTTTATTAAAAAAAATTCTTCACTGAAATCTTGAGTCCTGGCTTTCATGTGGATGTTACTTTACCTAAACATTATTGCAGACCAAGGACACCACTTCATGGCAACAGTGTTCCCTATTGGCAGTGGCCTCCTTCAGCAGGGTAACAATTGTCCAGGAATGTTTTGAGAAACATGACAAAGAGTTCAATGTACTGGCTCTGTGTCCAAGTCAGATCCAGCATCTATGAGATATGCTAGACAAACAAGTCCAATCCATGGAACCCCCATCTCGCAGTGCACAGTACTGAAAGGATCCATCAGTGCCTGGGCACATGTGGCTGAAGAAAAGTGAATACCTGAAATACAGTGAAAACCTTTTCAGAAGAGGGAGGAAAAAAAGGATATCTAGTCCATATTGCTGGTCAATGATTTGAAAAGAGGTGTTCAAGAAACCTTAGATCAAACCATGACGCCTAATACCACTGAAGGATTTCTGTATACTACATGCAGCTCCTCCCTAATAGCTCCAAAAAATTCTGTAGAGCCATCTCTGATTCCTGAAAGGCAAAACTCAGCTTAGGGTTGAGTGATTTGTCTGGGAAAATGATCCTTTCGAACAAGTGACCTGCTTTGAAGCGTGCAAACTGAAATAAAGCTTGGCTTTTTGCTAGCCCCAGGCACAGTGTGAACTCAGAGCACTTCAGTGTAGGTAGCAGCCAGACTGAATGCAGTAGCAGCCAGAGCATAAAGCAATGTCAAATGCAAATGGCGCTTTTACACTTCACTATCAAAAGAGACACCATCACCACCAGGCAGAAAATAGACCACAAAATCAGCTCTGGAAGAGCCTGGACCAGAGTTGTATAGTTCAAGTGGTTGAGAAGGAGGCTTATTTTTAAAAATGCTATCAGCTTGTGCCTAAAATGTAGTGGTATAAGACAAAACAATCACTAGCATATGAATTACTGGCCACAGAACTGGAGCTAAAACATGGATAGTACACTAGATAATTAAAATGCATTACGCATTCCCATGCCTCACATGGTCAGGCAGCACAGGACGCAATGGAACCAACCAATCCATCACAAGGCACACACACACTCAATCAATCAGTCACCCTGGGACATTTTAGAGACACGAGTTGACGTAATGCATGTCTTTGGAATGTATGAGGAAACCGGAGTATCTAAAGGAAACCCACACTGGCACAGGAAGAACATACAAATGCCACACAGGCAGCAGACAGGATGGGACAAGAACCCAAATCGGGAACTCCTGCCCAGTAGAATATAGACATGAACCAAGAACATCTGCCCAATGCAACACAGACATGACATAACGTCCGCTTTGAATTATAAGGTTCTAGCAGACATATTTGACAAAATTAAGTTATTCATTTATTCTTATTCTGTGACAAACCCTTAACATTATGTGAGATGTTTTTTTTAAGTTATGCATTATGGACTCTTTATTTTATAAAAAAAAACAAAGGCTCTATCTGAATAACTCTATACAGCATGCAAGTCCATCATAAGGCTCACACACACTCCGCGATCCTGCTCAGGATTAAACGCAGAAGAAAGTGAATGAAATGAATGACATGAAATGTTTAATTGTTAGTACAAACTGAGTTGTTTAATTGTCAGTGAAATTTTGCAGTGGTTGTGACAGTGTTTAATTAACAATGCAGTACTTTGAATAAACCAGTTGTAATTAATAAATTAAAAATAAACAAAAATTCTAAGGTTGTATTATTTGTATGCCTAGGCTTATAAACGTTGCTCAAAAAAATAAAGGGAACACTCAAATAACACATCCTAGATCTGAATGAATGAAATATTCTCATTGAATACTTTGTTCTGTAGAAAGTTGAATGTGCTGACAACAAAATCACACAAAAATCATCAATGGAAATCAAATTTATTAACCAATGGAGGCCTGGATTTGGAGTCACACACAAAATTAAAGTGGAAAAACACACTACAGGCCGATCCAACTTTGATGTAATGTCCTTAAAACAAGTCCAAATGAGGCTCAGTATTGTGTGTGGCCTCCACGTGCCTGTATGACCTCCCCTACAACGCCTGGGCATGCTCCTGATGAGGTGGTGGATGGTCTCCTGAGGGATTTCCTCCCATACCTGGACTAACGCATTCGCCAACTCCTGGACAGTCTGTGGTGCAACGTGACGTTGGTGGATGGAGCGAGACATGATGTCCCAGATGTGCTCAATCAGATTCAGGTCTGGGGAACGGGCGGGCCAGTCCATAGCTTCAATGCCTTCATCTTGCAGGAACTGCTGACACACTCCAGCCACATGAGGTCTAGCATTGTCTTGCATTAGGAGAACCAAGGGCCAAGCCACACCAGCAGATGGGTCCCTCACAATAATTTCCACCTGTTGTCTATTTCCATTTGCAACAACAGCATGTGGAAATTTGATTGTCATTCAGTGTTCTTCCTAAGTGGAACAGTTTGATTCACATAAGTTTTAGTTACTTGGAGTTATATTGTGTTGTTTAAGTGTTTTAATTTAATATATATATATATATATATATATATCTATATTAAATATACATCCACGACACACACCCACACACCACACACCCCACACACACCACAGCACGCACAGTGGGGCACAAAAGTATTTATTCAGTCCCGTCCACGATTGTGTAGTTCTCCTACTTAGAAGATGAGAGAGATCTGGTAATTTTCATACTCAGACTTCAACTATGAGAGGCCAAATGAGAAAATAAATCCAGGAAATCACATTTGTCGAATTTTTTAAAGAATTTAATTGTAAATCATGTGGAAAATAAGTATTTGATCAATAACAAAAGTTCAACTCAATATTTGTAACATAACCTTTGCTGGCAATGACGGAGGTCAAACGTTTCCTGCAAGTCTTCACCAGGTTGGCACACACTGTAGCTGGTATTTTGGCCCATTCCTCCATGCAGATCTCCTCTAGAGCAGTGATGTTTTGGGGCAACACGGACTTTCAACTCCCTCCACAAAGTTTCTATGGTGTTGAGGTCTGGAGACTGGCTAGGCCACTCCAGGACCTTGAAATGCTTTTTACGGAGCCACTCCTTCATTGCCTGAGGGGTGTGTTTAGGATAATCGTCATGCTGGAAGATTCAGTCATGTTCCATCTTCAATGCACTCACTGATGGAAGGAGATTTTGGTTTAAAATCTCACGATACATGGCCCCGTTCATTCTTCCCTTAACACGGATCAGTCGTCCTGTCCGCTCTGCAGAAAAGCAGCCCCAAAACATGATGTTTCCACCCCCATCCTTCACAGTAGGTATGGTGTACTTGGAAGGCAACTCAGCATTCTTCTTCCTCCAAACACGATTTTTATCAAAAAGTTCTGTTTTGGTTTCATGTGACCACATGATATTCCCCCAATCCTCTTCTGGATCATCCATATGCTCTCTGGCAAACCTCAGACATGGACATGTACTGGCTTAAGCAGGGGGACACAGCTGGCAGCTTTACAAAGATCCTAGTCTGAGCCACATTTGAGAAAGCCAGTGGCAACAGTGGAAAGGAAAACTCCCTCAGATAAGAGGAAGAAACCTTGAGAGAAACCAGAATTAGAAGAGGAACCCATCCTCCTCTGGTCAACATTGGATTGATAAATACAAAAATACATCTAGTTAAGAGCAATGTGTCAGAATAGGTAGTGAGAGATATTAAAATAGACATGAACATGGAACTCTTGCCTGGTGGAATGATTTCCTACCCCGTGTAACAGACATCAACCGGGAACATCTGTCCAGTGGAACATACACTTGAACCAGAAGCTCCTGCCAAGGACTTTAACTTTGGATGATGAGCAATCTAATCATCAGCTGACTAGAGACCTCAGGTTCTCCACCATGCAGGATTTCCAACTTCATGTCTGGTTTCCGCAGAATGAGATCCAGTGAGTTTCAGGGTTTCCTGGATCAAGGTGGAGCGATAGGTCTGAGGTAATGCAAGCAGACCAGGAGTGCCCCCATTCGACAAACAAACCCAATTTAAGCCACTATCCAGAAAAGATCATTCTTCAGGTGAATAGACACTGTTTTATAATACCAACTAAAGGAGGATCAATCCATATTAAATGGCATCTGATATGTATGTGCATCTGGCAGTTGGTCTCAATCCAACTGGTTCAATGTTTTTCCTGAAATACAATTCTAAATAAAAACAATTTTATAATGAAACGACATTTATGGATTTGGTTTCTTTAAAGATGCCCAAATTAAACCCTGTTTAACATAACCACATTAAAGTCTAGCATAATTATGAATCAGGTACCTATAACAACATTGTTAGTGGTTTCTGTGCATCATCGGGAGTGAAAAGAGTGCGAAAACCTCTCCTGGTCAGGACCTTATGTAAAACGCAGGCAGAGTGCTGCCCTTGATGTGCTAAGTAATGTCATTTTTTGTAATCAAATAACATGCCGAGATCTGCATGAGTCCATTATTCCGGGAGAGATGAGTAAAACTCATTTGAGCTCCCCTGTGAAAGATGCCCGCGAAAATTGCAATTCGTGCTTGTACGTGATTATATAGGCCCTGGGAGAAAGTGCTGTTCACGGGAGATATGAGGACCCTCATGGTGAAAATAAGCACTCTCACAGAGAAAACAACTATGTTTCATTCTGCACGCAGCAGCAAATCAACCTGTTATAATGGCCTGCCTAATAGAAATGCATAGACATTGGAAATAAAGGTAGCACTGAACTAGAAATGTGATTGTTAATGGTTAGTATTATATATTTTACATGACGTATACGATTCTGTTTATATAGGAGAGTATTTGGGTGAAATTAGATATCACTGGGAGATATCATCTGTCAATAAACAGGGTGCTGTTGGTTGGATATTGGCTTGATAATTGCATGACTGAGAAGTTCCAAATAAAGTTCCTGAAAGAGTGGCTGGTGAATGTACAGTATGTGTGGTTTGAAGATGATTTAAGATGCCATGAAGGTACACACAGCTCAAATGGTTCTGTGTTAGAGCACAACTTTCATCTGATAGACAGGGTCAAACGTGCACAACACATTTTGGAGGTCACTTTTCAAATATCAGGATTCCAATGCGTACACTATAAAATCTGATAGCATAAAAGGGATTAGCACAGGCTCAAATACCTCAGACATGTCGAAAAATAACATTTTGGTTCTGTTTTTACCCTGCTTTTATTTTTCCCTAAAGAAATAGTTCTCCATTACAAAAACACTACAAAGCCATATGGGTGGACAGTCTAAGCTTCAACACAATGCTTTATAATAATTCAGTAACATTAAACGTATGCGCCGTTTAATGTCCATCCATGTATTATATTATTGTAACTATTATGTTAATTTTTATAGACTTAGGTTTAACATTTTATACTATAATCCCAAATCAGAAAAAAAGTTGGAAGAGAATGTGTATAAAAAAATGAACGCATAGTTTTACATTTACTTTGACTTTTATGTCATTGCAGACAGAATGAACCTAAAATATTTCATCTGTTGTCAACTTCATTTCATTTTTTTAGTATACATCCATTCCTGCAACACATTCCAAGAATGGGACAGTAAAAAATCCATGACAAACCCTGACTTTTGCTGATAACAGCCTGGATGGTCGTCTTTGCTCTGGAGTACATGGCGTCCATTTCTTCCAAAAATGTTCTGCTATACTGATTCATCTGACCACAGTAGATGTTTCCAATGTGTGATGGTCAATCTCAGATGCCTCCAGGCCCAGAACAGTTGGCGTTAGTTCTGGACATTTCTTAACATAAGGCTTCTTTTTTGCTCAGTAAAGTTTTATGTGGCATTTGTGAATGTGACTCCATATGGAAGGGCTTGAATAAGGTTTGATAAAGTAATCCCTTGCCCATGTGGTTGTATCAGCTATTGATGAATGACGGTTCTTGATGCAGTGCTGTCTGAGGAATTCCTCCAGATTCCTTGAATCGTTTAATATTATGCACTCTAAAGGGAGAAATATATAAATCCCTTCCAATCTTTCTTTGAGGAACGTTGTTTTTAAACATTTAAAAAAAAAATATCTTGCATTTGTTGACAAACTGGAGCTCCTCTGCCCATGTTTGCTCCTCAAAGAGTCTTTTGTATATACTGCTTTTGTACAAAATCATGACTACAATCACCTGTTGTCATCACCTGTTTGAAATCACATCACATAGGTTTTTTTAACCTCATTTTTAGGGGCGGCACGGAGGCTCGGTGGGTAGCACTATCACCTTATAGCAAGAAGGTCCTGGGTTCAATCCCAGGGTGGAGCGGTCTGGGTCCTTTCTGTGTGGAGTCAGCATATCTACTCTGGGTTTACTCTGGGTACTCTGGTTTCCTCCTACAGTCCAAAGACATGGATTAGGTTAATTGATTACACTAAATTGGCCCAACCTGAGTGTGTTGCTGTTATTGTTGTTCAGACATAAGTTACAGTATATTTGTGTTAACACTGCCTCTTTTGTGTTGTTCTGAATTGGGTCTGGTCCTCGTATTGATTATATTGCATGCACCATATTAAATGCATCAGTTTTGACTGCCCTGAACATGTAAATCAATTAAAAAAATTCATGAAACTATGTAATGCCATAAAGATCATCTACACTCAAGGTATTTAAACAAATAAAAAGTGAAAAATGATGATAGTAGCTGATCCTCTTCATTTTTATGGTTGCTGCAGGCTGGATGCCGTCAATACCATTAATTCCCAGTTTCGACACTGTATGAAATATGGTGTAGAAAATTGAACATTAAAACGGGTACCTAAATGTCAGCTGTAAGTAAATATATCATATTTGTAAAACTGCATGTAGTACATATTACAGCAATATTCCTTATATCCTAAAGGACAAATAAATGTAACAGTGTTTATTGTATATCAGTGGGTTTATTTAAAAATTGTTAAAACACACATCGTGTCACATTTTGTCTCTGTAGCAGCAAAACATTTATTCATTACTCACACAGCAGGCTTTATTATACAGCTACTGTAAATGGAGGCTATAGATTATCCTGCCCTTTGTGAAGTGTATTTCTCTGTCTAGCAGTATTCCTCACAGCAGTGGGTTAATGAGGTGTCCCTGAGCAGAAAACAAGATACTCGAACCTCTTGGATGGCTGATTGTGATTATATAGTGTGCTTGTGTGTCCAGTTATCCATTACAGGGAAGAAGTAACATTTTCCCATCTAAAACAGAGACTTACTTCTGATAAAAAATAATTGGGACTGTGACATTTCATCTTGATGGTCATTATCTAAATTAAAAATTGTTGCTGCTTCCTTGACACTTTCTTGGTGTCCAGTTTGTTTTGTGGTGTTCAGTCCATCTGGGGTTCCTTTCAAAATGTTGCACTCTACACAGTTCAGTCATCTGTAAATCTAAGAAATCTAACCTGAGAAGTAAATAAATAGCTTTTTTGTTTAAATCACAGTTATTAACAAACCCACAGCTGAATTTTGTGCTTTGTACAGTTCCCTCCTTACTAACATAACACCACCTGCTGTCTCTTTTCCTATAATGCTTAACTGAATTACATATCATCTCTCCAGATCCTCCATGATACTAGATCCTCCTCTTCAGCACGTTTTTACTCTGGTTTATGTGAGGGTGCTTTGGTATTTATGTCAAAAGATTGATTATTTGATAACTGAAACATTATTTCTGTGGGGTTGGATCCATATACATGTAATGGTACAATATATAATTCTACTATAGACTCAGGTGTCTCCCATTCAAAACCTAAAGTACTTATTGGTTGAATATGAATATTGCGTTTTGCACTTAAATACACATTCTATGCCCAAATGTTCTTGGACACCCTTTTGAATTAGCGATTACTACTACTACTACTACTACTACTACTAATAATAATAATAATAATAATAATAATTATTACATATTTTATTTCATAGAGAATTTTCATCTTGGAATACAGGGATAAAATGTTACATTCCTCAGTAAGATAATGAGCAAAAGGCAAAGCCTGGTTGTCCAGCAGCAAAATTGTGGTTAAAATTTACTGTCACTTCAACCAAATGACCCATTTCTTTATAATTAAAACACTCCCAGAAAATCACAGTACCTCTTCCAGCTTGACCCACACCCTGCAAGCAGTCCTCATTGAAGGCATCATTTAAATACAGGCAAAAACAAGTTTAATCTGACCAGATAACACATCATATACAGTCCAATTTTTGTGACTCATTATGTGCATTAATGGATATGTATTGTACATGTGCTCACTGATTTATGATGGGGTTACATTCCGAAAAATCCATAAATATGCATCGTGAACCGAGGAGTATTTATTATACAGTGGTGCTTGAAAGTTTGTGAACCGTTTAGAATTGTCTATATTTCTGCATAAATGCTATTGGTGCTAGCATAGCCGCTAATGTTCACTGCAGGGTGTGTCTGGGGAATTTAGTTCCTGATTTTCTTTTGGCTGGCTCTTATAACTAACCTGTTTTGGATCCATGGAGACGTATTTCTACTAAGAATACTAGATGTAAAAATAAAGAAAAACACGATGAACACAATGGATGTCTTCACTGACAAGGGCTATTGTGAATCTGAATCACTGTGTACTGAATCGTGAATCGAGTTTTGGCTGGAACGAGTCACTTGGCTTGACTCATACAAGTTTAAGCAAGTACGCTGTGGTCCGAGAAAACAACATTAAAATGCGCCAAGAACCGAATTCGAATACTTACGAGGTGTTTGAGAACCAAGGTACCAGTGTATTTGCATAAGAAACATATTGGAAAAAAATGCACTTCAATTCCACTTGCATTTTCTGTAAGGTCTGATCTAAAGAATTTAATTGAGCCATTAATGGTTCATTAAACTGTGTGAAAAATACAGAGGTTTGTGTTAACTTCTCACTTTAAAGATCAGCACTATGATGCTTGATCAGGGAGCCAACCTGTAGCCATCACACATCACACATCTCTTCATAGTATTATCATTAAACCTACAATGGGGCAAAAAAGTATTTAGTCAGCCACTGATTGTGCAAGTTCTCCTACTTAGAAAGATGAGAGAGATCTGTAATTTTCATCATAGGTACACTTCAACTATGAGAGACAAAATGAGAAAAAAAAATTCAGGAAATCACACTGTAGGATTTTTCAAGAATTTAATTGTAAATTATGGTGAAAATAAGTATTTGGTCACCCACAAAGAAGCAAGATTTCTGGCTCTCACAGACCTGTAACTTCTTTTTTAAGAAGCTCTTCTGTCCTCCACTCATTACCTGTATTACTGGCACCTGTTTAACCTTGTTATCTGTATAAAAGACACCTGCCCACAGCCTCAAACAGTCAGACTCCAAACTCAACCATGGCCAAGACCAAAGAGCTGTTGAAGGACACCAGGAAGAAAATTGTAGACCTGCACCAGTCTGGGAAGAGTGAATCTACAATAGGCAAGCTTGTTGGTGTGAATAAATCAACTGTGGGAGCAATTGTAAGAAAATAGAAGACATAGAAGACCATTGAGAATCTCCCTCGATCTGGTGCCCCATGCAAGATCTCATCCTGTGGGGTCAAATGATCATGAGAACAGTGAGCAAAAGTCTCAGAACTACACGGAGGGACCTGATGAAGGACCTGCAGAGAGCTGGGTCCAAAGTAACAAAGGTTACCATCAATAACACACTATGCTGAGAGGGACTCAGATCCTGCAGTGCCAGGCGTGTCCCCCTGCTTAAGCCAGTACATGTCCAGGCCCGTCTGAAATTTGCCAGAGAGCATATGGATGATCCAAAAGGGGACTGGGAGAATATTATGTGGCCAGATGAAACCAAAATAAAACTTTTTGGTAAAAATTCAACTGGAAGAAAAAGGATGCTGAATCGCATTCCAAGAACACCATACCTACTGTGAACCATGGGGGTGGAAACCTCATGCTTTGGGGCTGTTTTTCTGCAAAGGGGACAGAACGTCTGATCCGTGTTAAGGGAAGAATGAACGGGGCCATGTATTGTGAGATTTTAAGCCAAAACCTCCTTCCATCACTAGAGTTTTATAATCTAGCTCGTCTACTTCGTTTGCAGGGTGCAGGACTTATTTTAGTTCCTAGAATTAAAAAAGTCACAGGAGGGGGAAAAACTTTCTCATACATGGCCCCCCAACTATGGAATAAACTACCCACTTTCATTCGAGACTCAGACACTCTCCAGAATTTTAAGTCTAGGCTAAAGACATACTTATGTACGCAGGCTTTTGACTAGATTTAGACCAGGATGCATGGCTCGGGTTACTAGGGCCAGAGTCTGGAGTCATGTCTGGCCTGCCTGCCTTGTCCATTAGCTGGGAGTGTCGGGTGGGCGGTCTGGGTGAACTGGGCTTCGGTCCTCTTGATCTTGACTTGTGCATCCTTGTGTTAGACTAAGGGCAGAGCTGGGGGTTCATAGTCAAAGAGCCTTATGGTGATCAGAGACGTTGGGTTGCTGTCTTCTGCCTCCCGTGGGGTTGCCGATGTCTCATGTGATCCCTCTTGGCTGTGCTACCTACCAGTTCTCCTCTTTCTAGCTATGCTGCTACAGCTAATGCTGCCGGGGTCTCATGCTAGATGTGGCATCAGTGATTATTAATAGACACTGTGCTCTTAATCAATAACTAATTGCATTTTCTGTTTTCTCTCCAAGCTGTGTTCCGTTACCAGTTCCTGCCCCACACATGATGTTCATCCACTTCAGCTTTACACAAGCTGCTTCTGTCATCAGCTCCAGCCCCATCATACCCAGGCCACACTGGAGGGCAGTAACCC
Source organism: Ancistrus triradiatus (assembly GCA_025084515.1). Lineage (NCBI taxonomy): Eukaryota > Metazoa > Chordata > Actinopteri > Siluriformes > Loricariidae > Ancistrus > Ancistrus triradiatus. Next base: position 58,242 of record JAJAGP010003039.1, read on the forward strand.
TCACCCTCCTCCAGTTATCTGGGGTTGAACTGCTGCCAGCGACTTTCCTGCATAGACTCAGGATTGTGACTCTGTGTATCGGACTACTTAATGCCTATGTGCATATTTGACATTTTATTTGAAGTATGATTCCATGACTTTAGTTTCATTCTTAGATTTATCATCTACGCCGCCCAAGGAGGTTGAGTCCCTTTTTGAGTTTGGTCCTCCAAATGTTTCTTCCTCATAACACTTAGGGAGTTTTTGCTTGCCACTGTCACCCTAGGCTTGTTACAGTTCGCCATATAAAACAATTACAAACCGTATTAAACAAAAATATAAATGGGTTGGGAAAAAAGTGCAGTTAGCTCCAGTTGGTAATTATAACTGAAATAAAACTAAATTAATGAAAGGAAATGAAACCGAAAATAAGATAAACAAATAAAACTAAATAAAAGAAAATGCACGCCGTAAGCGTACCACAGTGCTATTCATTCGGTGCCTCCATTGTGCAATTGAGCATTCCGGGGAACGCATGCTCAGTGCGCAGAACCCGGACGGAGCTCCCATGAGCTTGTGCTGCTCGACCGCGGGAGTATGGCACGGTCGTGGGGGAAATCAAAGGGGACATGGTTAATAACACAGCGTCCTCTTCGAGCGCAATCTGGGAAATAATTCACCTGTTCGCGACGAGGGAGGGTGACAGCGTGAACAGGAGACGGCGGGAGCAAGGCTCAGAGCTGCCGGAGCAGCTTGGTAAATGTAAAAAATAAAGAAATAAACAAAAGACTGACCCTGCCCTATTTAGGGCCCTGGCTTTACCAAACTGCCTCCTAGCAGTCCTCGTCTGAGGGTCTTGATACCCCCAGAATGTACCTATGTCCCTGATCAAAGAAATATAATAAAGAAACCAAAAAGAAGCCGTCTAAGCATGCAGGCAGCAGCGAGCGCGTGTCCGTCTGTCAAAGACGGGTGCATGAAGTCATGTGGCAGTGCATGGAATGCAGCGACAGCGATTGAGCCCCAAAACCCCACTTAACTGAGGAAAGTCCGCGAAGAGCTGACTCACGCGCTATCATGCCACCAAGCCGGGATAACTCCTGGCCATTAGCGGCAAGAGTGATCCTTGACACCCCACCCCCCCAAAGGGGCGTCCCTAAGTGCAACCAACCCCTCCCCTAGCCTGTCTCACCAGCACAGGGTTGAGAAGATGGCGCACAGAGAGGCGCCAGCAGGCCGGAAAGGCCTCGAGAAAGGGGCTGAAGGGGAGGGGAGGGCAGGTCAAGTTTTTGCAACCGTGGCGCAGGGATCGGGACTGACGATTGCAGCGCAGGAATTGGTCTATGTGACCATGGCGCGGGAATCGGGATCGACGATTGCGGTGCAGGTATTGGTTTTTGCAACCGTGGCGCAGCGCACTCGTGAATGGGGCTTGGCGGTGCTAAATGCCCAGGCATGGAGCTTTCGTGCTCGAATGCGGGGCTTACAGGTGCAGTGAGCTCTTGTATGGGGCTAGGCGGTGCCAATAGCTCAGGCATGGAGCTTTTGTGCTCAAATGCGGGGCTTGCAGGCATAGCAAGGTCTTGTACAGGTCTAGTAGGTGTGGCGAGACTTAATTGCTCGAGTGTGAGGCCAGACAGACCTGATGAATTAGGGATCTGACCCGTCCTCTTCCTGGAGCGTTGTTCGAGGCAACCCTCAGCCATCATGGCCAGGTCATACAGCTCATCAAGGGGAGAGGCGGGTGGGAGAAAACACAGCTCTATGTCTAGGTCCTGAGTGAGACCCAGATGGAACTGGTCCATCAGCTCGGGCTCAAAGACCGCAGTGTATTCGGCCGCAAGGCAAATCTCAGCCACGAAATCAACCACTGCCCTGGGACTCTGACAAGTGGTGAAGATGTTGGGTAACTCCTGGGCAAGTGTGAGTGGCTGCAGATCCACCTTGAGCCTTATAGGATTTCAGAGGACAGCGGCAGTAATGTGGTGAGAAAGGGTTGGGCCAGTCTGGGAGGGCTGGAATGCTGTACGCATTCATGACTTGCCAAAAGTCATGGAACGGTCCCCCCATAAGTCCACCCGAGACCCGGGTAATGAGACCCGCCACCTGCGGCGGTTGGGAACCTCCAGACTGGAGTTCCCGGAGCTAACGCTGGGTGTCCAACAATTACGAACCGTATTAAACAAAAATATAAATGGGTTGGGACCCAAGTGTCAGTTAGCTCCATTGGTAATTATAACTGAAAATAAACTAAATTAATGAAAGAAAATGAAACCGAAAATAAGATAAACGAATAAAACAAAAGAAAAAATGGCACGCCATAAGTGTACTGCAGTGCTATTGAAAGCACGCTTATGGCGTGCCTCCGTTGCGCAAGTCGAGCGCTCCGGGCTGCGCATGCGCAGTGCGCAGAAGCCGGACGAAACTTCCGCGAACTCGTGCCGCTCTACCGCGGTTAAACGCGGCCGCGGGAGTATGGCACGGTCGTGGGGGAAACAAAGAGGACGTGGTTAATAACACAGCGTTCTCTTCGAGCGCGATCGGGGAAATAATTCGCTCATTCGTGACGAGGGGGGGGACAAGGGCGTGAACAGGAGACGTACCTATGTCCCTGATCAAAGAAATATAATAAAGAAACCAAAAAGAAGCTCACCCGCAGGTGTCGCCACTTAACTGAGGATAGCCCGCGCGATCCCGCTGCCGCAGCTCACACCACCGAGCCGGCATAACTCCTGACCATTAGCGGCCAATGAGTGATCCCTGACAAGGCTTGCTCAATTTGGGATTGGACGTAAATATTAGTAGATAATCTAAACTTGTAAAGTTGCTTTGAGACAATGCTCCATAGTAAAAAGTGCTATATAAATAAATCTGACTTGACTTGACTTACAGGAAACATTTGACCTCTGTCATTACCAACAAAGATTATGTTACAAAGTATTAAGCTGAACTTTTGTTTTTGACAAAATACTTACTTTCCACCATAATTTACAACTAAATTCTTTAAAAATCCTGCAATGTGATTTCCTGGATTTTTTTTTGTCATTTTGTCTCTCATAGTTGAAGTGTACCTATGATGAAAATTACAGACCTCTCTCATCTTTCTAAGTAGGAGAACTTGCACAATCAGTGGCTGACTAAATACTTTTTTGCTCCACTGTATTTCTAGACATTTGATTAGGCGCATCAACACAGTGTATTGGCAGATATGCAAGAAAAGGGTTAAAAATATATACACTTTAAAATGTGTAACAAATTACTAGAAATGTGGTGTTATAATCTTGACAATCTTTGAAATAATGACAAAAGATAATTAAAACATATTCTTGCAGTTCAGCAGTGAATTATAATGGTATGGATGAAAGGGTGACCTTTTTGTCCATGTTTACACATGTATGTTTATGCAGATGTTTTTCAGCAATGTACAACAGTGTACAAATTCTGAGAGTAGACACAGCTAACACTGGCTGATAACGCAGGAATGGCGGGATTCAGACAGCTAGGTATCACCATCTCATTGTTTGCTGGTGTCAGCCTCTTTCCTGCCATTATGTCCTTTTTAATGAGGTGTCACATGGCAGTTGACACAGCTTGTGCTTCCTTCTCCCAAATGGCAACCTCCAAAAGACTGAGAACTAAAATAGGCCTTATCTGATCCATGTAGATTTCACTAAAAGTAGCTGGTGCTAGGACGGACACGAAGGTCTTTGATGGAGATCCAGAGAGTTTGGTGTTCATTCTGGTTTAATGCTCATTACAACATATGGCTAATCATCAAGACCTTATATCTGCTGGGTATAATATGAAGAACAGAGCAACGGTTGTGCAAAACTAAATGGACAGCGTGGTGCTGGAGGATTTGCTTACTTGTACCACCGATATATACACTGCTTAAGCAGCTGTGACTTTTCTCACTGCATTACTCTATTTATTTAAATAGAAACTACTTTGAATAACTATATTGTTGCTCCCTCTATTTTGGAGTATATTTGTGTCTGTGGGCATTGTTTTATGTTTGTGGCATCTTGTATGTTTTAATAGAAGCTCATATGCATGTCCTGTGTGTTTATGTGCTGTTTTATGTATATATTAATTTACCGCTTGTACCTACTGTGAGCTGGTAGGTTGTGTGTGAGAGTGGGTTGGGCTGTATTGCACTGGCAAGTAAATAGTCCTTGCCAGGGCTGGTAATTTTGCCTGTGATGCTAGCTGTTTAATAAAAATCTTCATTATGAGCAAATTTCCTACGTCTTATTGTTACTTCTTCTTCCATGCCGACACTACAATATTTAACATCAACGCATATAGCAAGGCGACACAAAAGTTTGCTGGTCTACAATAATGATTGCAATGGTACCTCTGTGTCCCAGTACTTTTAATATTTGAGAACTGTGCGGATGTGAAGTGCATAGAAGTGTAATTTAAAGCAGCTGTGCTTATGGCATGTCCAACTCCACTTTTGAATCCTCTCCAGTTATTTGTTCTCATTTTAACCTTGTTTATGCTGATCAGGGTTGGAGGTTTGGAGTCTGTCCCTGATCTCCAAAGAACAGAGTCCAGATCCTGTATGGAATTAGCATCTTTCCAAAGACAGTTAAATGGATATGGAAGGTGAATGAGTGAGATGATATCCCTGCCAAATTTTAGCCATTAGTCAAAGATACTTGCTTCTTATCTTCAAAATTTCTGATGGAATCTGGTATAATTATTAATTGTAGTTTAATCTACAATTAATTAGAATAGATTTATACTACTACTGTCATCATCAGAATTGGTATAGAAGTCTACTACACTTGCCAACCAGAAACCCAGGTTCGAGTCCTGGTGGCGATTTCTGGATGAACTTTAGAATTTTGATTTCAAGCCCAGCCTACCGTTTGAGCCTAAGTTCTTAGGAACTGCAACTGGCTCTTATGTCTGAGCCACAGATTCTAGGTTAAAGAATTCATTAGGAAAGATAACTGTAATCTTGAAAACATATCCAATTGTCATAATGTTGGTTGAGTGATGATTGAAGACATGAAATTTCAACCTTGAAAAGTAAGAAACCATTGTTGAGTGCAAAAAAATAATGGATTAGTATGGCCATTATTTGACCAAGTATAATTATTATAAAAGTACTTCACATTAAACCGATGAAAACTGTTGGTATGGATGAGAAATGTTTGACATTTTATGCACTCAGTTTGTCCCTAGCAGCAGAGAATCAATATGCTAGCAGATCTGAATACAATTTGAGTCTTAATTGAGATCTCTGCTAAACCTCAAGAAAAGACGTGAGATTTCTGGAATCTTTTTGCTCTGGAGAAATCCTGAGAGGTATTCATTTACCGTCAGTGGTCACTTGAGTCTCAAGATTTCTTCCTCAAAAATGTATTGGGTTTTTCTTTGCCACTGTCACTTTGTACTTTCTCTTTTGGGTTTTTACACCAGGATCTTTTCTATTCTGTCCCCATGTTCAATTTACATTTACATTTACAGCATTTAGCAGACACCCTTATCCAGAGCGACTTACAGAGGTGCTTTGTATTTATCCTAGTAGACAAAACCTCATGTTAGTACAAGTGAGCAATAGCCAAAGAACACAATCCAACCAGAACCTGCTAAGATCTGATTTGGGTAAATCAACAAAACACACAAGCAAATGGTTTTTATTTTTTAATATGTAGTTGCATTTTCAGTCTTCACTTAAATGTTGAGTGAAGAGGTGAGTCTTTAGTCAATGCTTGAAGATAGCAAGAGACTCAGCCATTCAGACATCCAGTGGAAGTCTTGATGCTTGTCTTCCATTAATCTTATGAGGAGGAACCAGTCGATCCAACCTCGTGAACGCAGCAGTGAGGTGACATGAGAAAACTTGGGCAGATTGAAAACAAGTCGAGCTGCTGCATTCTGAATGAGTTGCAGGGGTCTGATTGTACACATTGGAAGACCAGCCAGAAGAGCACTGAAGTAACCTAGTTTTGATACAACAAGAGACTATACAAGCACCTGGGTGGCTTCCCTGGAAAGCAATTGTAAGTAAACTATGTCAATTAGCTTAAATCAAGATTACATATGGTTAGTTATGACATCAAGAGTTTCACAGTCAATAACTGACAAAACTAAGTGTGTTAAATGGTCTTCTTAAGGCTTCTACATCAGGAATATTTAGAAGGATTTTATTACCATTGTTGCCCTAGACTTGCTGATTACAGACTTTGGATCAGAGTGTCTATTAAAACCAAACCGGATTTGCTTCAAATAGTACAGCATATAATTAATTTACTATGATCAGAATCCAGTAATATAAAAGTCCTGACTGTGAATACTCTGTTTGTAGATTTTTATGTTTTTTACACAGTGTAGGGATCTTGTGAACGACAGGGAACTGTAAACTGATCTACAGCCAGTCTGCATGCCAGGAAGGTGCTGTTGGCATGAAAAAAGGAAGTGGGCTGACACCCAAAACCAAGTTCCCTGCATCCATCCAAGTTTACAGGGAAATCTATTTGAGCTCTCTCAAGCTCCATGATTCTATTTTGGGGGTTGCAAAGCCAACAGAGGTGAACTCTACCCACCACCCCCAAATTTCTCAATTCCTTTATATGCACAGCACATTGGTAATTTGTGAGCTTTTTAGCTTTTTTTTTTTAATATGTAAGGCTGTTTCTGGGGGAACTCTTAAATGTACAATAAAGAAACCCTTCGTCTAAAAAGGAACCTGTTTAGAAAGGCATTTTGAGATTAACAGAACCTTTTGGGAAAGCTTTATGTTGCTTTATTATTGATTTTAAAGGGGTTTCAAATAGGCAATTAAAATTAAAAGCTTAAAGTTAGAAAAGGTTAAAAGGACAATTGAGAACCTCATTTTCTAAGATGATACAGCTTGTTTATGTGAAAAAGTTCAGTGTCTTGATGACTAAATGACCAAATCCTAACCACACTGATCAAATTACTGGTAATATCTGATTATTTTTACAAAACTAATTTTGTGTGAATGTAAACGCATGGTGTCTAGCCTAATCTGGAAGGAACAGACCATTGTAACATGGATCTGCTCAGTTTTGCTTTTTGAAGCATTTTAGCAACTGCTGACAAACCCAGTGTACCACCCCTGCATGCTTTCTCCACTGAAGCACCCAATTTGATCAAACACAGCTTTGAATGAGCCGCTAGAAGCAAAACTCAGAGAGAGACTCATCAGTAAAGCAAGAGAGACAGAGTGCGTCTGCTGAAAGTACTGGGAAATGTGTGTTAGCAAGTCACTTTCACCTGGAACATCAGAGAAACAACCTGCACAGAGGCTACTTCAATCAGGCAAAGATGGAACAACGAAATGAACAGCTGCGATTTGATTTGGCATGGATGGGACAAGTTTTTGGATGTAGGCGACATAAGGGTTCAGCCACTGTTGCGTCACATAACTGCAAAATTCAGCCACATTTCATGGATGCCTTCCCTGGCATCTTACTCATTGTTCCAGATAGTCCTGCATTTAGGGATTTTGTGGGCCAGTCCAGATGTGTGACTGCTCCTGAATGTTCATCATGCCAATAAGTCATATTTGCAGTCCTGTGAACGTGAGAATTGTATGATTTGGAATACAGGGATTGGAAAGTTATGTTCTTCGGTAAGAAAATGAGCAAAAGGCAATGCCTGGTTGTTTCCAGAGCTCAATGTAGGCATTGTAGTTCAAATTTACTGTAACCTCAACCAAAGGACCAATTTCTACATAATTAAAACATCACAGAACCTCCTCCAGCTTGAACCAAACCTTGCACGCAGTCTTCATTGAAGGCTTCCTGAGGTCTTTGAAAAACATGATGTCTAGCATCATTCACATACAGGCAGAAATGAGATTCATCTGACCAGATAACATGTTTCCAGTCATAAGCAGTCCAGTCATGTCTTTACGTCCACTCTAACAAGGCAACTTTGTGAGCAGAAGTGAGCCTCTTGCATGTCACTCTGCTCCATATGTTCATGGCATGCTGCTCCCTACAGAGTGTTCTTTCTGAAATTGGTTGTGAAGGACCTGCATTGACTTCTTGCCTGGAAGCAAAGCGTTTTTATTCAGAGGCTATGAAACACATTGGCGGTCTCTGTCCACCAGTTTCATTTTTCGACCACAGTTCTGACGTGAATTTCCCATAGATTAGGATTTGCCACTGTTGGTAGATCTGGATGACCATACACTTTGATACACCTTCGAATTCAGTTACTTCCTTCAGGTGTGACCAAATGCAATCACTCCTTTTTGCCAATCATTAACATCTGCATTGCGACACATTTTCCACACATCTAACAAGACATTCACTGCACTGTACCACCTCTTCTCAATCTATGAATCTCACACCCCACAGGCATTTATATCCTGATCATCCCTGTGCAACGGCGTCTGCAGGACCCTGAAGGTCCTAGCAAATTAAATATGTAAGGTGACATTTTTTGTTTTATCACATAGATGGAAAAGCAATTCTAGTAACGTTGGTAATGTGTGCATCAAATGAGAGGTCTGAATCAAATGTGACATCTAATTACTTGACAGTTCTATGGCTGACTATTTCCATCATTTTACACTGCCTTTCAAGCTAGGTACAATTAGTTGCTAGTCCCAGATCATTTTTCCATGATTACAAGCACATACACTGCAGCAGTAACAAGCCTTGTCTTGTGCTAGAACCTGTTGTACGTCCAGCCTTCTCGTGGATTGAATACATTTAACTATCAAACTAATTAAATTGTTATTTACTTATAGTAATCACAATCATTATTGCACCCGTTACTAATGCATCTTCTGCAGGTTGTTAATTTTGTCCTGCTACATCTGTTTGATTCATGGTATACATCTTCAATACACTATGTATGTCTTTTTAGCTTTTGGGCTTGTTGAGACTGTTTAAAGATCTAAAATGGCTGTAAAACTGTGTCTAATTCATGTTGCTTTAAGTTCTTTTCATTTAGAAATTAAACAATGCATTATTTAATAAAAGGTGCTCAAGTTTTGCATGAGACGCTAGATATTACAGAAAATTAATAACCCTCATAAATAGTTCCTATGTAAGGTGTAAGTGGAAATATTTGAAATATAGGTAAATGTTTGATTTTTTTATTCCTGAAGAACACATGCCACAGTGCCCTCCACTGGACCATTGCAGAAGTATTCAACCTTTTTTTTAATATTTGCCAGTGTTTTTATTTTAGCCAGATAATTGTGCTTAAGAGTATTTTAAGCATCTTTTGTTGACACAACCAAACTCATAATGGACTGAACTAAGGTTACTGAGTAGTGTTAAAATAGTATAAATAATCTTAAAATAGCTTAATTTCTTAATATCTCAAGTAAGATTATAATATTGATTATAAAAATTTTAAGTGTCATTCTTTCAACTTTTATTTGTATTTCTCATTATGAGATTACATTAATATAATATGAGACTACATAGTTTACAAAACTCTACATGCTTTTACATCACTGACAAATATTTTTAGTTGTTTATTTTACCATTTTTTCAACAACATTTATATTGGTTTTAGGTCATGACTTGGACTTGCCCATTCCAAAACAATAACAGATAACGCTTTACTTTGAGGGGCACAAACATCATGAACTCATTAAGAAGTAATGCTTAACATTCATGTTCTATCTTAATGTACTATATGAATTCATAGTTTGCTCCTGCATAAGGCATGCATGACAAAAGCTGTATTATGACATATGAAGTATTATGTCTATGAATTAATGATTACTCTCATTCATGAACGCTGCATGAATTATGCTATTTCATGTAGCCTTATAGTAAAGTGTTACCCAATAACGTTATTCTTTTTATATCCATTCTTTGGTGAAAAAAACAAAAAAAAACCATGAATTGTGTGCTTAAGGTTGAAGGTTACAGGCCTCTGAATGGCGGTTCTATAAATGTGTTTGTGTATATTAAACTTGATCCACTTGAACCAGTGTTGTCTTTAGATATAACAGGGGGCATACTCACAATGGCATCCTATTGATTAAAAACACCTGATTCCTAATTTAACCTTCAATGAACTGTCAATGCTAATGGTTAGCATCCTATTTTCGCAATATGCAATATTCGATAAATTGTCCCAATAAATAAATGACCAAGTGTAATATGTTTTTGTCTCTTTATCTACTTTTAGGAATTGTGTGCAAATCTGATGTTTTAAGTCACAAACTTTCAAGCACCACTGTAAATCCCTGCATTCATTTTTTTCAACTTGTTATTATCCTTTTTCCTTCCGCACACTGTTAATTTTGAATTGCTGAGGCTTTTTCACCATTGTCTGCCCACAGGTTACACGTATTCACAGTGCCTTGTCCTGTTTCTCCACCTTGTGGTCGTACTTCACATGACTTCTTCCACTTTCTTATGGTCCGTGCCTGTATATCTGTATATACAGTATATAGTGTCTAAAATTGTATCTCGAACACATCTTTTTCATGGCTATTTTTGGAGAAAGGCAAGTTTGACGACTTAATGAGGTTACAAAAAATAGACAAGGTGACATTCATACCTAATTCTGACATAATGTGTTTTATTTAGCAAGCCTGCCTGATTGTACAATCACATTTACAATGTACATAAACATGTATGTACATGTACAGTTTCTGTTCATTTACACAAATTTGAGAAATAGTCCATGACTGGCGATTGTTTCTGTGACGCAAACAGCATGAAGTCCAGTCTGTGATGAACAACAGCAAAGTCATTTTAAGTCTATTCATTCAGCCGGCACCTTGTTAACACCACCAGGCAGTTATTTCCAGACCAGACTCATATCTCTTTGAATCGACAGAGACCAATATAACCAAAAGTGAAATAGAAACGTTAACGTTTAAAAATTGCATGTTTAGAATTACTGGTATAATCTGACAAAAATGACTTATTTGTGTTGTTGAGTTGAAAAAACACAGACGAATACGATTAAGGTTATTCTGGCCACTCCACATGCTCATCCCGCCACTACAGGGTCCAAGGGTCCAAGACTTTTCACCACCCTCTTCGACAAATTTACCAATTTGACGATTGGTTCTTTTTAATGACGGGGCGGGGCTTCTGTACTACAGTCCCATTCATATTTCAACCAATGACCAGTCTCCTCCTTATGTAACTTCTCTGATAACAGACATCATCGGCATTGCAAGTTTAATGTAGGATTAAAGTGCCACCTACTGACAGTCTGAAACTTGACAGCTTAGCAGGGTAGAATTTAATTGCTGCCAAGACATTTCTCACATCTCAAGCTTGGCGAGGGCAAGAGGCAAGGTTGGCAAGATAATAGGGGGCGAGTTAACAAGGTGGGGACTGTGGTAGCCTAGCGGTTAAGGTACTGGACTCTGAACCAGAAGTCCAGGGTTCAAATCCAAGCTGCCACTGTTGGGTCCTTGAGCAAGACCCTTAACCCACAATTGCTTGGATTGTAAGACTCTACCTGTAAGTCTGTAAGTCGCTCTGGATAAGGACGTCTGCTAAATGCTGTAAATGTAGACTGGACCACTCTCTCTCTCTCTCTGTGTGTGTGTGTGTGTGTGTGTGTGTGTGTGTGTGTGTGTGTGTTATTGCCTGTATATCTATCTCTCTCTATTTGTCTTTGTGTATTTCTGTCTGACTGACTTTCTGTCTATCTCTTTCGTTCTGTGTTTTTGTCTGTTTTTCTGCCCCATCCATTGATCACAGATAAACACATCTGTTTTTTTCCAATTTTAACATTTATTAAAAAAAAAAAAAACATGTAATTCTTCAGATTTTAACTGATCATATTATGCAAAGCATGTCTGATTAACTGTTGAATGATTTCATAATACAAATAGCAAAGCAAAACCCCCTAAGCCTCTGGTTTTTACCCCATTATCCTGCTCAGGTTTGCAGTTCAGGGTCCTACCCAGTTCTGCACTGGACTAGGGTCCCTTCCAGGGCACATTTATGGAGATAGTCATCAAAGCCCCCAGCAACTCTGACTGGGAAAAAGTGGGATTAACACATGAAAAAAGGCAATAACTTTGTTATATCCATATTAAATACAGTATGTTAAGATTCATTTTCAAAGTCACTGTCTTTCATCAGATCTTCCATGACATCTTGTGCTTGCTCCCACAAGGCCTTGACAAGAAGCTCTGCAGCATGTGTGCTGTTTGTAAAATCCAGAAGTTTCCTCATCCTGGCATGATCAGTCGTCTCTGCTCGCACAATCGCTGCGTTTTCATCACTCAGTTCGAGGTCATCGATGATTCTGGTGACGTTTTTCACTCTGTCGATTAACTCAGCCCGTTTGTTTCTCAGGAACAGCAGGTTTTTATCTGTAATTTCTGAAAGAGTAAAAAAAAAAAGTTTTAAAGGAAATGGTGGTTATGAAACACTGGAGCACAAGATGATTTTTCAGTTAATTTTAGAGGAGACAAAATTGATATCGGGTGGAATTGTGCAATTTCCACCTAAATATGCTGATTGATAGATACAAAACGTCTTTCTTTTGGGAGAAGGACTCAAACTACAGCAGGATAATGACTCACAACACAGTTTGCAACAACTACTTGAAGATCAGAGAAGATTAAGAAGTGCTTACTGTCATTGACTTTCCTCCACAGTCAACTGACCTAAACCTTATCAAGCATTTATGGGGCATTTCCAGAGAGAGAAGAGTATTCAGTAACATCACAAGATGCTCTTTGGAGTATTGTGAAATGCTGGGATAACATGGATCATTTTATACTCTTGTGGAGCCCATGCCAGCTTAAGCTACGCAGTGTCATTACACACAAAAAAGTGGAACATACCAAATACTAATTAATTATTAAACTGGTCAAGCAATATTTTTTAAGCTTCAACTTATCACTCATCTTGTTGTGCTGACTATACAATTTGTGATTAATACACTCATATTAGAGAGAATTTCACACTTGGAGGACATCAATATACACTACAAACACTCTGGTAAGTGTATTTACCTGTTTAGTTTGATTCCAAGCTACTTTGTGGTGTAACCGCTGTTGCTGCTATTGTGTCTGTGGTTGCTTTTGATGTTACCATTTGGTTTCACTACTTAACTGGGCACTCAGAGTGGATAGAGTATTTCTAGCACCTGGTAATGACTCCTGTGCATTCATTGACCATTGATTGTCTGAAATTGTTTGTTACTCCTCTTGTCCTTATTCAATGAATCACTGGGCACAGTGATCAGATCCCATGGCTTTTCATATCAATATTATGCAGATGATACTCAACTTTACATTTCATTCCCTACAGCCACCTCATAAGTTTTAAAACATGCATCCATGACAGCCTTCCTGACATCTCTGAATCACAATCTGAAGCTCCATCTGGACAAGACGGCATTGATCTACTGACTGGCAAAGAACCTCCTGACAACGGACCTCTCAATCAACACAGATGATTTCCATCTGGCCCACAGGGCAAAGAATTTCGGTGTGATTTTGGACAACAACCTCAATTTTTATACCCACATTATATTAATCACCAGACCTTGCAGATATCTTTTCCACAACATTAGAAAAACATGCCAGTTTCAGACCAGAGACGTTTTCATCAGGAAGTCAAGGAAAGAACTGGGGGAAATCATAAAATTTATTTTAGCTTATTTTTATGGGCTTAAATGTTTACCACAGGCTGCAGCATCACTGGTTACACCATGGCTGGAGGGATGACAGGTCTGATCTCCTTGATTCATTAAGATAACTTGGGGTTCAGGTGTCTGAACAGTGATGTTGCCTGTTGATACAAAACAATATTTATATGAAAGTAGGACTGTAAGGCAATCCCCTTCAAGCATTAAATACATGTATAATAGTTGAATATGGTATTTAAATAATCATACTTTATGTACAGTGGTGCTCGAAAGTTTGTGAGCCCTTTAGAATTTTCTATATTTCTGCATAAATATGACCTAAAACATCATCAGATTTTCACACAAGTCCTAAAAGTAGATAAAGAGAACCCAGTTCAACAAATGACACAAAGATATTATTCATTTTTTATACATTTATTTATTGAGGAAAATGATCCAATATTACATATTAGTGAGTGGCAAAAGTATGTGAACCTCTACGATTAGCAGTTAATGTGAAGGTGCAATTAGAGTCAGGTGTTTTCAATCAATGGGATGCTCAATCAGGTGTGAGTGGGCACCCTGTTTTATTTAAAGAACAGGGATCTATCAAAGTCTGCTCTTCACAACACATGTCTGTGGAAGTGTATCATGGCACGATCAAAGGAGATTTCTGAGGACCTCAGAAAAAAAGTTGTGGGTGTTCATAAGGTTACAAAACCATCTCTAAAGAGTTTGGACTCCACCAATCCACAGTCAGACAGATTGTGTACAAATGGAGGTAATGAAAGACCAGTGTTACCCTCCCCAGGAGTGGTCGACCAACAAAGATCACTCCAAGAGCAAGGCCGTTGTAATAGCTGGTGAGGTCACAAAGGACCCCAGGGGAACTTCTAAGCACTTGAAGGTCTCTCTCACATTGGATAATGATAATGTTCATGAGTCCACCATCAGAAGAACACTGAACAACAATGGTGTGCATGTCAGGGTTACAAGGAGAAAACCACTGATCTCCAAAAAGAGAACATTGCTGCTCATCTGCAGTTTGCTAAAGATCACGTGGACAAGCCAGAAGGCTACTGGAAGGATGTTTTGTGGACGGATGAGACCAAAATTAAACTTTTTGATTTAAAAGAAAAGTGCTATGTTTGGAGAAAGGAAAACACTGCATTCCAGCATAAGAACCTTATCCCATCTGTGAAACATGGTGGTGGTAGTATCATAGTTTGGGCCTGTTTTGCTGCATCTGGGTCAGGACGGCTTGCCATCATTGATGGAACAATGAATTCTGAATGATATCAGAGAATTCTAAAGGAAAATGTCAGGACATCTGTCCATGAACTGAATCTCAAGAGAAGGTGGGTCATGCAGCAAGACACCGACCCTAAGCACACAAGCCGTTCTACCAAAGATTGGCTAAAGAAGAATAAAGTTAATGTTTTGGAATGGCCAAGTCAAAGTCCTGACCTTAATCCAATGGAAATGTTTTGGAAGGACCTGAAGTGAGCAGCTAATGTGAGGAAACCCACCAACATCCCAGAGCTGAAGCTGTTCTGTACGGAGGAATGGACTAAAATTCCTCCAAGCCGGTGTGCAGGACTGATCAACAGTTACATATATAAATATAGAAAATTGTAAAGGGTTCACAAACTTTCAAGCACCACTGTATTGATTTCATTATCGTCTGAATGTATAAGACATGACATCAATGACAAATTAATCCTATGCAAGAATTTAACTTCAGGTATTAACTTCAATTTGCAAACAGTTTGACTGCATGATTTGCTAATGAACAAACTTTAACAGACCCTGCTATATATCTATAACAAAGTGTGAAAAAAGTGAAAGTCACAAAGTGACTTTCTGAATGCATTAAAAATCAAGTTCTTGCTCATCAGTTCCCCATTATGAGAAAGTAAAAACAGACTTTTAGATTTTTTTTTTAATTCATTAAAAAGGAAAAAGGAAAAAGGAAAAGTCTGCATGGACATACAGTGAGTATTCAGACCCTTTGCTACGACACTTGAAATGTAGCTCTGGGGGCCTCCAGTTTTCATCATCATCTTTGAGATGTTTTACACCTTGATTTGAGTCCACCTGTGGTAAATTCAGTTGATTGGACATGATTTGTAAAGACACACACCTGTCTATATAAGGTCTCACAATAACACTGCATTTCAGAGCAAATACCAAGCCATGAGGAGGAATGAACTGCCTATAGAGCTCAGAGACAGGATTGTGAGAAGGCACGGATCTTCAAAACATTCTGCTGCACTGAAAGTTCTCAGGAACACAGTGACCTCCATAATTCCTAATTGTAAAAGTTTTTAACATCCAGGACTCTTTCTAGAGCTGGCCAGCCCACCAAACTAAGTAATCAGGGAAGAAGGGCCTTGGTAAGAGAGGTGACCAATAACCCAATGGTCACTCTGGCTGAACTCCAAAGATCCTGTGTGCAAATGGGAAAAACTTCCAGAAGGTCAACCATCACTGCAGCACTCCACCAACAGTGGCCAGACAGAAGGCTCTCCTTAGTAAAAACACATGAAAGTCCTCCAGGAGTTTGTAAAAAACACCTAAAGGACACTCAGACTGTGAGAAACAAGATTCTCTGGTCTGATAAAATGTTTTGGCCTCAATTCTAAGTGTTGTGCTCTAGAGGAAACCAGGCACTGTTCATCACCTGCCCAATACCCTACCTACAATGAAGTCATGGTGGTGGCAGCATCATGCTGTGGGGATGTTTTTCAGTGGCTAGGACAGGCAGGCAGATCAGGGTTGAAAGAAACTGAAAGGAGCAAAGTACAGAGATGAAAACCTGATCCAGAGTGCTCAGGACCTCAGACTGGGCTGAAGGTCCACCTTCCAACAAGATAATGACAGGACAGCAGCTTAGGAAAAATTCTGTGAATGTCCTCGAGTGGCCCAGCCAGAGCCCTGATTTGGACCCAATTGAAGATCTCTGGAGAGACCTGAAAATGGCTGTCTAGCGATGGTCCCCATCCAACTTGATAGAGCTTGACAGGTTCTGCAAAGAATGGCAGAAAATCCCAAAATCCAGGTGCAAAGCTTGTGGCACTGTAATTGCGGCGATGTAAGGCTGTACTCGCTGCCAAAGGTGCTTCAACTAAGCACTAATTAATGGGTCTGAATGCTAATGTCCATGCTATATTTTAGGTTTTCCGTTTAAAAATTTCTAAAATTCTGTTTTCGCTTTGTCGTTATGGAGTATTGAATGCAGAATTATGGGAGAAACTTGATTTTTTTTTAGTTTACGCTATTGCAACATTGTGCAACGGCTTGAAGACTGGCACTGTATATAATGCATTGAATTTGAAAGCAACTGACCCACAGGAGCACCAACAACTGCCACAGCTGGTGCACTCTTTTTTTGGTTTCTAAGAAAGGGTAGACCAGGTTTCATTTTCTGGCTTATCAGCTGCCTCACTGCAGAAATAAAGAAAACAATTACAATACGGAACCTTATATAAGTGACTCTCATATAGGCCTAGCAATTTTATATCTAATTATAATCATAACGAGAATTAGCAGCTTTTGTTCTTGTGCTTCTTAAAATATAGACAGCCTGGAAGCTACATCATGCTGAATAATGTGATTCCAAAAAATATTATCAGGAGTAGTAAAAGATGAGTGAGTGTATTTAGAGTAAGTTTTACATTAATGTATTTTTATAACAGAAAAAAATTAGATGCATGCAATCTATCTAATAGCAGAATGTTTTTTTAAAAACAACGAGTTTAGACGAACACAAGTTCTAACATAATAGTTAGCAAATAACCAGTTCAAATATTTCAAAAAAGACAGAGCTAAACACCACTTTTATACCTGTTTCTGAAAGAAAGAAGAAAGCATTCTGACCTGGATTAGCTTTTCCTCTGGCTTTTGGTGGCATCTTTTTTTTTAAATCTAGAATATACAATGTAAACATTAAAAACATGCTAATATATATATGGCCGATAGAGAAAACAATGTTAAGTAATGCAGAGCACAAATGTAATTTAATTTTTTTGTCACTGATCCCACTCTCAGCATTATGTAAATCACTGTATGCAAGTATTTGTGTCAGTCGCTCTATTTACTCTTATAGACACCATTCATAAAATTGTACATATTGTACATACAATATTTTTAGAACCATCATTCATCAATAGCTGATCAAACCAATGGACAAGGGATTACTTTGGCAAACCTTTGTCAAGCACTACAATACTGAGTTACATTCACAAATGCCACTTAAAATGTTACTGTTCAAAAAATAAGCCTCAATGTTAACCATGTCCTCATGCAGCATAGACTTCTTTGGGCTCAGAGGCATTTAGGATGGTCCATCACACAGTGGAAATGTGTATTGTGGTCAGATGAACCAGTATGCCAAGTCTTTCTTTTTTCTTTAAAAAAAAACAAACAAACAAACAAGTGTGCTCCGGACCAAAGACAAAAATAGACCATCCAGACTGTTATCAGCAACAAGTCCAAAAGTCAGGTTGTCATGGTATGGGTTGGGGTCAGTGCCCTTGGGAAAACATCTTTGATGGAGCATTAATGCAGAAAAGTACTGTGAGATTTTAGTGAGATTTGTGAGATTTTAGAGCAACATGAGCTGCCTTCAAGATGACATCTTTTCCAGGGACGTCCACACATTTTTCAACAAGACAATGCAAAACAAGCCCAAATCAGAAAAGGTTAGGACAGAAATATGTAAATCCTTTCCAGTCTATCTTTGAGGAACATTGTTTTTAAACATTTCAATACTTTTCTTACACAATTGTTGATAAACTAGAGATTCTCTGCCCATCTTTACTCCTCAAAGACTCAGCCTTTTGTGGATACTACTTTTGTATAAAATCATGATTATAATCACCTGTTGACATTGCCTGTTTGAAATAATTTTTTTTTGGTTTGTTTGTTTTTTACTTCATTACTAGTCCACATTTTGGAATGTTACAAGTCTGAAAATGCAGGAATGGATGATGATTAGCCAATGAAATGAAGTTGACCAGAAAACACATCAAATATTTTGGGCTTATACTGTCTGCTATTAAATAATACTCAAAGGAAATGTAAGGAACACTGCAGTTTTTTTGTTTATTATTTGCATTTTCCATACTGTTCAAACTGATTTGGGGATGTATTCAGAACGTTTGTTACTTGGTTGTTGGAAAAACTGTAACTAAATCCAAAAATAAGCCAGTGGTAGTTCTTGTCCTCATTTGTGCTTGCATCTTATTCGTAGCTACAAAGTAAATATTTGATGTTAATGGCTCCTTTTTTTCCGATGTTTAATTTCTGGTTGATTACCAGCTCAGTATCAAATCTGAATATGGCAACCTGTTCAACTTTGCTTGTTAGATAATAATTGGTAAATGAAATGTCCACTCTGCTCATATTTTTCTCACCGTCATGAGCCTTTTGCTTCATTTTCATCCCCATCCTGGATTTTACTGCACAAAGAACAAATGCATTAAAACAGATATGTGTCAATATAACAAAGTACTCAGGTAAATTTTATTATCCTAGTGACATGTAGCAATTAGCTTTCCTAATACTATTCACTTTTACTATTCTAAGGCCCATACAGTGGTGTGAAAAAGTGTTTGCCCCTTCCTGATTTCCTAGTTTTTTGCATGTTTGTCACACGTAAATGTTTCGGAACATCAACCAATTTAAATATTAATCAAAGACAACACAAGTAAACACAAAATGCAGTTTTTAAGTGAAGGTGTTTATTATTAAGGGAGAAAAAAATCCAAATCTACATGGTCCTGTGTGAAAAAGTGATTGCCCCCCCCCTGTTAAAACATAACTTAACTATGGTTTATCACACCTGAGTTCACTGTCTCTAGCCACACCCAGACCTGATTATTGCCACACCTGTTCTCAATCAGGACATCACTTAAACAGGACCTGCCTGACAAAGTGAAGTACACCAAAAGCTACACATCATGCCGAGATCCAAAGAAATTCAGGAACAACTGAGAAAGAAAGTAATTGAGATCTATCAGTCTGGAAAGGGTTATAAAGCCATTTCTAAAGCTTTGGGAATCCAGCAAGCCACAGTGAGAGCCATTATCCACAAATGGTGAAGACATTCTAGCGATGACTCATCCAAGAGGTCACAAAAGACCCCACAATAACATCCAAAGAACTGCAGGTCTCACTTGCGTCAGTTAAGGTCAGTGCTCATGTCTCCACCATAAGAAAGAGACTGGGCATAAATGGTCTGCATGGCAGAGTTCCAAGATGAAAACCACTGCTGAGCAAAAAGAACATTAAAGCTTGTCTCAATTTTTCCAGAACACATCTTGATGATCCCCAAGACTTTTGGGAAAACATTCTGTGGGCTGACGAGACAAAAGTTGAACTCTTTGGAAGGCGTGTCCCCCATTACATCTGGTGTAAAAGTAACACAGCATTTCAGAACAAGAACACTATACCAGTAAAATATGGTGGTGGTAGTGTGATGGTCTGGGTCTGTTTTGCTGCTTCAGGACCTGGAAGACTTGCTGTGATAAATGGAACTATGAATTCTGCTGTCTACCAAAAAATCCTGAAGGAGAATGTCCGTCCATCTGTTCATGACCTCAAGCTGAAACGAACTTGGGTTCTGCAGCAGGACAATGATCCAAAACACAGCAGCAAGTCCACCTCTGAATGGCTGAAGAAAAACAAAAATAAGACTTTGGAGTGACCTAGTCAAAGTCCTGACCTGAATCCTATTGAGATGCTGTGGCATGACCTTAAAAAGGCCATTCATGATTGAAAACCCTCCAATGTGGCTGAATTACAACAAAGATGAGTGGCCAAAATTCCTCCACAATGCTGTAAAAGACTCATTGCAAGTTATCACAAACACTTGGTTGCAGTTGTTGCTGCTGAAGGTGGCTCAACCAGTTGTCAGGTTTAGGGGGCAATCACTTTTTCACACAAGGCCATGTAGGTTTGGATTTTGTTCTCCCTTAATAATAAACACCTTCATTTAAAAACTACATTTTGTGTTTACTTGTGTTACCTTTTGACTAATATTTAAATTGGTTGATGTTCCGAAACATTTACGTGTGACAAACATGCAAAAAACTAGGAAATCAGGAAGGGGGCAAACACTTTTTCACACCACTGTAAGTGCCTGATCCTGCCACCCCATCATCCAACTGCCAACAAGCTTCTGATCCTGCCATCATGAGACCTACATCTATCAGTTGCAACATTTGTTATTTAAACATCTTGATTCTCTGCCAGAATCTCCAGACTTTTGTAGAAGGATGGTGTTAGTGTAATGTGAGGGCCCCATTTGTGATGTGTTAATGTCATGGAAATTCACAAGAGAAAGTAAATCAATTTGAAAAAATGCACTTTGAATAGAATGAAGTGAGAGGAAAAAAAAAGTACAGAAATAGATGGGGTGAAAGTCCTAGAGCAGACCGCAAGGACAGCTATCTTTGCCAGATAGCTCTCAGCCTTAGTTTGTTGGTTTGTTCTTTTAAGATATATTAATGGATCATTTAAATGCATCATTATGGGTTGATGTTCATGCTTTATCACAATTGTGTGTCAGCTACTATTTAAATCTCAACCTGGATGATGCCGTCTTCCTTTTGTTGGAGCCCCGGATCTTCCTGCATTAAAACAGAATGTGAACATTAGTTCAGGTTGATGGCCATTTCACACACAGGTTGATGGCCATTTCACACTGAGTCCAACACAAGAAAAAGAACCTTCACCAACAAGTTTGCTACATTTTTTGTCGAAATGCTATGAAAACTCCCTGTCTGCTTTTGCTGTATTTAATTTCCCTTCTCTTAATGTGTCACGGAGATTTTTGTCAATGCGATTTTTTCACATTTCACTTTTTTTTTTTTGACAGGACAAGGGCGAAGATTAGTGCAGGAATGTTTTTTGTGGGCATGAACAGACTAGAATGCACTTAGATAAATAAGAAAAAGGTTGCATACAGTCACTGTGAGGTTTTCACCATCAATCCCCTCCTTTCACCTATTTTCCACCAGGTATTTTCTTTAATAAACATGTTTTTATAGCCAGCGTGTTGCTTCCCATATAAGCACTTGTGCTCTGCTGCCTTGTCTTTGCCTGACAACCAAGCTCTGATTGGTCAGCCTGATTTTAACGCATCTGAACAATGCAGAAATTACAACAGGCTAGAGAAATGTTTGTTGTTGGTGGATACATTTTATTTTGATGTGTAATTCCTAGTTTGACTATGTTTAAGTACCATGTACGAATCAGTCGTCACATATGCTACAGCTGTAAACCTATTAGACGACACATTGGTATTCCAATTTAGAATTTCACAAACACTGGTAGAAAAGAATTGGTCAATGAAATGCTCACTTTGCTTATATTTTTCTCACCTTGATTAGCATTTGGCCTCATTTTCGGTGCCTCCCTGAATTTCCCTGCACAAAGAACACAAGCATTAAGCAGATATTTATCAACATAACATTAATTATGTTGCAGCAATTAGTTTTCCTAAGGAAATTATATTCTTAAAGATAAAAAGGGGGATACGAGATCTGAATGTTGGTGCTAAAATAGTTAGGCTATTTCAGAATCTGATAATCTACTGGGATTTTGACACACAACAAACCACAGAGACAGAGGCCAGACTTTGAGCTGACAGGATGGTTACAGTACTCAGCCTAAAAGCCCATCTTTTACAATTAAAAGGTCCATAAGTGCCTAATCCTGCCATCCAGAGGTCCAAAGCCTCCTGACCCCTTCATTCCATGGCACACAAGCTCCTGGCCCTACCATTTTAAGCTCCATAAGCTTATCCTCCTCCTCTAATCCTGTTGAACGCATGGTCTTTATGCAGTACTTCTATTCTGTTCTATTCTATTCTGACATAACAGGCAGTGCAACCATCTAAGGACATTACTTTGTTTTCATAATATTTATGTAGAGATAATAGTTAGAGAAAGTACGATTCTTACAAGGCATGTTAATTCAATTAATCTCATTAACTTGAGCTAAATGTTCCATATTACTTTCTGTCTATTTTTTAAATATCTAACCTATCAAACCAATCTAACCTGGATGATCATGTCTTCCTTTTGTTGGAGCCCAGGCTCTTCCTGCATTAAAACAGAATGTAAACATTAAAGAAGTGCAGGTTGATGTCAAATATCTTGATGACAACTATGATTATTAGTAATATAAGTCTGAATTGGGGCAAAGAAATCACTTATGCCGTTGGTTCTGAAATGTAGACATAAAAAATCCTGATTACATTGAAAAAAAACCCTAATGCTACTAACAGCTTTCTAAATTAAAGCATAAGGAATTAATAGTAGTAATCTGTGTCTTCATTTCAGGTTGCATCTTATTCCTACCTGCAAGAGAAATGTTTGTTGTTGGTGGTTTTATTTTGATCTTTAATTCCTGGTTTGACTATGTTTAAGTACCATGTATGAATCAGTCGTCACATTTGCTACAACTGTAAAACCTATTAGACAATGCATTGATATTCAAATTGAGCATTTCACAAACACCGATAGAATATAATTGGACAATGAAATGGTCATTTTACTTATATTTTTTCTCACCTTGATTAGCGTTTGGCCTCATTTTCGGTGCTTCCCTGAATTTCCCTGCACAAAGATCACAGAGAAAAGCAGAGATTTATCAACGTAACACAAATAACTCAGGGAAATTATGTACCAATTAGAAATGAACCCCATAAGCTTAACCTCCTCCTCCAATCTTTATGCAGTACTTCTATTTCACTCTAACAATTGAGGATATTAATTTGAGGGGTTATTTTTGTGTTCATAGTATTTATGTGGAGGTAATAGTTAGAGAAAGCAAGATTCTTACAAGCATATAAATTCAATTAATCTAATTAACTTGAGCTACATGTTCCTGATTACTGTCTGTCAGCTACATGAAAATCTAACCTGGATGATGCCGTCTTCCTTTTGCTGGAGCCCAGGCTCTTCCTGCATTAAGACAGAATGTGAACATTAAAGAAGTGCAGGTTGATGTCAAATATCTTGTAGAGAACTATGATTATTAGTAATGTCAGCCTGAATTGGGACTACGTAACAATCACTTATGACCTTGTTTCTGAAATGTAAATATAAAGAATCCCAATAACAGTGGGGCAAAAAAGTATTTAGTCAGCCACTGATTGTGCAAGTTCTCCTACTTAGAAAGATGAGAGAGGTCTGTAATTTTCATCATAGGTACACTTCAACTATGAGAGACAAAATGAGAAAAAAAATCCAGGAAATCCCATTGTAGGATTTTTTTAAAGAATTCAATTGTAAATCATGGTGAAAAATAAAGTATTTGGTCACCCCCACAAACAAGCAAGATTTCTGGCTCTGCACAGACCCTGTATTCTTCTTCTTTAAGAAGCTCTTCTGTCCTCCACGTTCGTTACCTGCATTAATGGCACCTGTTTGACCTCGTATCTGTATAAAAAAGACACCTGTCCACAGCCTCAAACAGTCAGACTCCAAACTCAACCAGGGCCAAAACCAAAGAGCTGTCGAAGGACACCAGGAAGAAAATTGTAGCCCTGCACCAGGCTGGGAAGAGTGAATCTACAATAGGCAAGCAGGTTGGTGGAGCAATTGTAAGAAAAAGCCTGTGGGAGCAATTGTAAGAAAATGGAAGACATACAAGACCCTTAATAATCTCCCACAATCTGGGACCCCACGCAAGATCTCATCCCATGGTGTCAAAATGATCATGAGAACGATGAACAAAAATCCCAGAACTACACGGAGGGACCTGATGAATGACCTGCAGAGAGCTGGGACCAAAGTTTCAAAGGCTACCATTAGAAACACACTACGCTGAGAGGGACTCGGATCCTGCAGTGCCAGGCGTGTCCCCCTGCTTAAGCCAGTACATGTCCAGGCCCGTCTGAAGTTTGCCAGAGAGCATATGGATGATCCAGAAGAGGATTGGGATAATATCATGAGGTCAGATGAAACCAAAATAGAAATTTTTGGTAAAACCTCAACTCGTAGTGTTTGGAGGAAAAAGAATTCTGAGTTGCATCCCAAGAACACCATACCTACTGGAAAGCATGGGGGTGGAAACCTCATGCTTTGGAGCTGTTTTTCTCCAAAGGGGACAGGATGACTGATCGGTGTTAAGGGAAGAATGAACGGGGCCATGTATCGTGAGACTTTAAGCCAAAACCTCCTTCCATCAGTGAGAGCATTGAAGATGGAACATGGCTGGGTCTTCCAGCATGACAATGATCCCAAACACACCGCTCGGGCAACGAAGGAGTGGCCCCATAAAAAGCATTTCAAGGTCCTGGAGTGGCCTAGCCAGTCTCCAGACCTCAACCCCATAGAAAATGTGTGGAGGGAGTTGAAAGTCCATGTTGCCCCAAAACGTCATTGCTCTAGAGGATATCTGCATGGAGGAATGGGCCAAAATACCAGCTACAGTGTGTGCAAACCTGGAGATGACTTACAGGAAACTTTTGACCTCTGTCATTGCCAACAAAGGTTATGTTACAAAGTATTGAGCTGAACTTTTGTTATTGACCAAATACTTATTTTCCACCATAATTTACAATAAAATTATTTAAAAATAATACAATGTGATTTCCTGGATTTTTTTTTCCTCATTTTGTCTCTCATAGTTGAAGTGTACCTATGATGAAAATTACAGACCTCTCTCATCTTTCTAAGTAGGAGAACTTGCACAATCAGTGGCTGACAAAATACTTTTTTGCCCCACTGTACACTGACAAAAACACATAATGCTACTAACAGTTTTCTAAATTAAAGCAGAAGGAATTAATAGTGGTAATCTTTCTCTGCTTTTCGATGTTGCATCTGATTCCTATACCTGCAAGATAAATGCTTGTTGTTGCTGGTTACATTTTATTCTGAAGTTAAATTTTTGGTTTGACTATATCTAAGTATCATGTACAAATCAGTCGTCAGATATGCTACAACTATAAAATCGATTAGACAATGCATTGATATACATTTTTCTCACCTTGATTAGCATTTGGCCTCTTTTTCAGTCCCTCCCTGAATTTCCCTGCACAAAGAATACATGTATTAAAGCAGAGATTTGTCAACACAAATTACTCAGGTAAAAGTAAAACTTATTACCTGTAATAACTTTAACTATTAAAACTGTGATCTGATTGTTGGTGCCGGAAGAGTTAGTTTGACATTTCAGAAACGGTTAATCTACTGGGATTTTGACTTGAAACAAACCACCTATTGATGACAAAGTTTAGACTTTGAGCTGACAGGCTGATTACAGTACTGAGCTTAAAGGTCCTAACTTCTATTTTATGTAAGTGCCTGATCATGACAGATCCACAGCATTCTGACTCTGTCATTCCAAGGCTCGCAAGCTCCTTGACCTACCATTTTAAGTTCCATAAGCTTCTCCTTCAGCGACACACACAACGTTACATCTATACACAAGGTTACCTCAAGACATGCCAAGTTAGAGTAATCAATTAACCTAATACGCATGTCTTTGGACTGTGGGAGGAAACTGGAGTACCCAAAGTAAACCCACACAGACACGGCGACTCCACCATGGGACTGAACTCGGGACCTTGTTGCTGTGAGGGAGCAGTGCTACCCACTGAGCCACCATGCTGCCCATTAAATCCTGATGCAAACATGGTCTTATAGATACTTCTACCCCTATTCCTTATCCTATTCTACTTTCTTCTGTTCCATTCTGACATAACTACAACAGGCAGTGCTCATTATCTATGGACATTTAATTTGAGTAAATTTATAAAAAATAAAAAAATAAGTAAATATATTTTAAGTAGCATTTATGTAGAGATAGTAGTTAGAGAAAGTAAGATTCTTACAAGCACATAAGTTCAATTAATTTCATTAACTTGAGCTAAATGTTACAGAATACTGTCTGTTAGCTACTTTCAAAAATATCATTTGGAAGAGCTTTAGCTTTCATAACTATATGTATTTGGGGAAAAGAGTTTTCTAACCCGGATGATCCCGTGTTCGTGCTGGAGCCCAGGCTCTTCCTGCATTCAAAAAAATGTCAGCATTAAAGAAGTGCAGGTTAATGTCAAATATCTTGATGAGAATTAGATTATTAGTAATGTAAGCCTGAATTGGGCCCAAGAATCCTTTGTTTGCCTTTGTTTCTCAAACTTTGATATATAGAATCCCGATTACATTGGAGTAAACCTAATACAACAGGTTTCTATATGAATGCAGCAGGAATTACCAGTAGTAATCCTTGTCTTCTTTTCAGGTTGCATCTTATTCCTACCTGCAAGAGAGATGTTTGTTGTTGGTGGTTACAATTCATTTTGATGCTTCATTCCTTGTATCATCTACAAATCATTAGTCAGATATGCTACAACAGTAAAACCTATTAGACAATGCATCAATATGCATAACATTGCTTAATATTTAGAATTTCACAAACACTTCTCACCTCGATTGGCCTTTGCCCTCATTTTCAGTGCTGAATTTCTCTGCACAAAGAATGAACGCATTAAAGCAGAGATTTATCAACATAACACAAATTACTCAGGTAAACTGTATTATCCTAGAGATATTCAGCAATTAATTTTCCAAGGAATGGATATTGTAATCTGTGCATTTCTGTTTTTGATCCATCTTTGCAGTGTCAATCAAAAGATCTATTCAGGTAACTTTCACATAAAAGATAAGAATGGGGGATGTGTGATCCATTTGTTGTAGATAGGAGAGTTAGTTTGAACATTCAGAAATGCCTAAAAGCCAACACTTCTACACACAATGCCTAAAAGCCAACACTTCTACTATTCTAAGGCCCATAAGTGCCTGATTCTGCCATCTAGGCATCTACAGCCTCCTGACCCAGTCATTCCAAGGGACACTCCCAGAGGAAGAGCCTAAGGTACTACCACCATAAGCTGCTTGAGCTTATCCTCCTCCAACTTTGATACACATTTGGTCTATACACAGTACACATTTGATCTACTATAAGGTCCATAATATCTATTTATATAAACAAAATTAGTTATGATCACAATGATAAATGGTATTGTCAGTACGATGTGTGCCACGAGCAGCCTGGAAGCTACAGCATCCTACATGGCTCCCATATGACTCTTTTCACCTTGCATTGTTGACTGCTTAATTGCAGCCAGCTGTAAAATAAACCCCTTTCTTCTATAAAAACTCTCTTTCTTCTACACCAGGTCTCGCCACTCTTACTCTGTTAGTTTGTTTCTGTTCTTTGCTCTTTTTGCTCCTATTCATGGTTTGTCTGTTTATGTTTTCATGTATTTTACACTGTCTTGTGTTGTGTAGTCTGCCCTTTAGCTTCCTGATCTTTGTGCTTAGATATACCTGAGGTAGTGAGCAGTCCTGTATGTCCCTGAGTAGTATAGTGTTTGTTTTTATAGTCATACTAGTTATACTTCATGTGTCCATGTATTGTTAACTTACCGTGTATCTCTGTGTATCCTAGACCTGTGTCTCATTACTGGTAGCCTACCCTGTTAGCCTCTATCTGTATGTATTAGCCTTGTCTTTCAGACTCCAATATCTTGCCTGTATACACCATGTTATATAATAAATCACCCACGTTTACACTTTTTACACTTACATCTGTCTTCAAACTCACCCCTGCAAGCGTGTGTGTGTGTGTGTGTGTGTGTATATTATCCTCCCACAATCCTGATGCACATAAAGTGATTATATAGTAGTTCTATTCTAAAGTCCATAAGCTACTCTTGAAGGTGTTTTTTTCTAAATTTAGTTATACTCTTTGCAAAGATAACTGGCATACTGCATGATAATTCATACTGTAAACACAAAAAAATAAATGTATATAAATGAATATTACAATGCCAGTGCACAAATTTAAAAAAAGGATTTCCACAGTATGTTCCAGTAGATAATTCTATAGACAAACAGTGAAACTTAAAAAAGTAACCAAACCCTCAAACGCTGTCTGACAAATATCTAAGAACATCCATTTGAGGTCATTTTATTGTATCCATGTATTTAAACTGGTATTTAGTTATTAATACATTAATAACTAAATACATTTAAAATTCATTTTAATGTAATACATTTAATACATTAGGTTAATACATTTTAAATTCTAAATGGTTCACAAACTTTCAAGCACCACTGTAGTTTGAACATAAGATTGTTATAAGGAAGTAAATTCAGTTCACTTTCTTAACTGAATCAGATCTTCTAACTAAAACCATCAGTCAGTGGCTTTTTAAAAATATGCTCAATAAGTGCTTCATGTTTCTGTAACTGCATTCTCAATAAACTCAAATCCAATATGGAAACCTTTTTAAATAAAATCAGCTTACAACTAATAATAAAGTACAGTGGTGCTTGAAAATTTGTGAACCCTTTAGAACTTTCTATATTTCTGCATAAATATGACCTAAAACATCATCAAATTTTCACACAAGCCCTAAAACAAGATATAAAGAACGAAGTTCAACAAATGAGACAAAAATATTATACTTGGTCATTTATTTATTGAGGAAAATGATCCAATATTACATATTAGTGAGTGGCAAAAGTATGTGAACCTCTAGGATTAGCAGTTAATTTGAAGGTGAAATTAGAGTCAGGTGTTTCAATCAATGGGATGACAATCAGGTGTGAGTGGGCACCCTGTTTTATTTAAAGAACAGG